>JADFUC010000651.1:0-2500 GCA_019722365.1 Lithospermum erythrorhizon | reverse complement strand
TAGCTGAATTAACTCATTTTTTTTTGATCGACGAGTAATTGATGGAATTACAAATAGCGTTGGGGTTATAAGTTTTGTAGGAGAAGGTATAAAATATTTAGAGGTGGTCGTGAATTCTTCATATCTTTTCTTTGTATTTTTTCTGTATCAACCTTTTTATTAGTTTCTTATTTTTATTCTCAGATAAATCTTTTGATTAAGTATCTTTAATTTTGAATTTTCTGATTTCCAGAAAATGCTTATCTGAATCTTCGCCATTGCTATAACCCGTCTCGTAAAGCCAAGTGGAATTATCTCTTTGTTTCTTTCCATCTACTCGATTTTTCCAGCCATTGATGGTCCTCGATCCTCCCTTCCGAAAAAGGAAGAAGCACTTCTCTCGGTGTATCCTCTTGTTCCTGTTTCATCTCTATTTCGGAAGCAGTTTATTTCTATATCTCTTCTTCCTCACTTTCCACCCTTTCTTCCGTTTTGAGGTTTCTTTCAGCTCTTAGTAAGAATGGTGACGGTATTCTGCCTAAATAGTAGACACAGGTAATAAATAAGAGAATACTAAAGCATCCGAGCCATAGAATTTCTAATTCTGACATTAAGGTACTTATTAGATCGAATAAGGTTATCTGATCTAATAGAATTATTTTGACGTATCCAGACTAATACCAATCCAAGCCATTTCATGAATAAATGTGACCACCAACTAACCAAGAAAACTAATGGTTAAAAATAACATCTTATTGTTGCATCGAAACATATAAATGTTGACTAATCTGGGCTAACATTGAACTTGGTAAAATGAAATGGTTGAATAATTGAAATGAGATTATTCAGAAATACACATTGAATGCTGAGATTACGCATTGAATTTCTGGTAGATCCAAAGTGTTTGTGATTGTTCCAGAAGAAATGAAACAAAGATATGGTGAGTTAGGACAAAGTTAGTTGTATGAGGTCTACCCAATGCTAAATGCAGAGGCGCATAATAGATAGATATGAACATCATGAGCTGTCCTGCAATAAAACCTTGTGGTTGCTGATACCTTCTTCGGTTCCTTCTTCCATAACTCCTGAGCTCGGAGAAGGAAAAAGATAAGAGGGGTCTCTATGGAGAATGTGTGGTCAGAAATCCATAATAGAGTCCTCGACCACAACGACCGAATTGATTATCTTCATGCATAAGGATACTAGATTACCCAGAAAAGATTGAAATCATCACAAACCTCCTTATTTCTTTTCTATTGCGATTTCTGATTATTATATGATGATTTTGAACTTTCCATATATAGAAAAGAAATAGAAAGAGATAGACTAGAAACGACATCTGTTATGTCAATGACACCAAAGGGATATTAAATGAATGGAATTGGGATATGGATGGAATATAATGAAATAGAGCCACTTTGAGGTTCCCTCTGAAATGAGGCATGGAAGGGAGCCACTACGAAGAAGTTCCGGGAGTTACGAAGGAAGCTTCTATTGGTCAGGCGGGTTGAACGGGAATTGAACTCTATGATCTAATCTCCCGTTGTTCCTCGCTAGTAGCTCAGTGGTAGAGCGGTCAGTTGTTAACCGATTGGTCGTAGGTTCGAATCCTACTTAAAGATTTGATCTATTCTGAATTCTTTTAATTCAGAATAGAATTGGGGGGGTCGCTTTGACCGTTAAGAGTAGGTAACCCATTCCCCTGTCTTTGTTTCATTGCATTCTATCTCATCGTATCCCATTCTTTTCATGAGATTTTCAAATCACCGTCAATACCCTCGGTGTAGGTCCGATAATCCTTTGTTCCATAGCCCTGGGGCTATTTACAACTAGCCAATTAAGAATTCCCTAGATACTTCAGCACTGCATCTTTGATGCAGCCATCGATTCCTCCTGAGAGGTCACAATTGCCGCGAGCAAACATATTAATGACGAGGAAGGCATTTTCTTTTGTTATGCTACTAATTTGTACTTGCTCCAGCTATTCTGCCCAAGCCCGGCTGAGGAAGAGTTAAGGGACGTAAACAAAAAAATAGGCTGAAGGGCATGCTATGTGTAATGATTCCATTCACGATAAATAAAAAGAAAGCCATTCTATTTCTGGACAAAAGACCCACACCTGAGTTCCGTAGCTTTTTGGTCCGCTTATACTGGATCATGATTTTCCTACCCCAAAGGGAAAGGTACTTCCCTTGGGCCAGGGCGAGGAGGGATTCGAACCCCCGACACCGTGGTTCGTAGCCACGTGCTCTAATCCTCTGAGCTACAGGCCCCACCCCGTCTCCACTGGATCTGTTCCAGGGAGTACCCCCCCCAAAAGGAACCTTTCCTCTCCCCAGCCATTTCGGGTTAAGAAGATGAAAGCGTTTATCTCTATAAGAACGGTGTCTCCGAGTGTGTGAAGTGGGATAGAAGGATGTCACAATTGTTGGGGTTTTGAATAAGACGACCTTTTCTTTTTATTTTTTCGTTTTCCTATTTAAAAGTAATAAGAGCAATGCAACTGGAACGAAGCATTGAG
>JADFUC010000409.1:0-17721 GCA_019722365.1 Lithospermum erythrorhizon | reverse complement strand
ACAAGTTACGTATTGCTTGCTCTTTGATTGTTGTATTTCCCTTTGAAACTTTAGCCTTGTCGGCCGTTGTCATTTTGTATTTTATGGGTCAAGTCGCTTGATATCACCGATGGATTAAAAATTTTAAAATCAAGCATTTGGGGAAACTTAATCACAGTGATCACATTTTTGGATGAAACGTAATTGTGTTTTAAACTCGAGTCGCCCATCGGCCTGTGACTTAGGTTCGGTTTTATGACTTCTCACTCTCGTGGCGGTTTGACTCAAGTGCCGCAAGTTACAGTCACGACTCGACATCACTTCAAAACACCTATACGACCTTGGGCTTAAAACCTAGACACAACTCCAACAACTCAACCAACAATTCATATTCAACATACAATTAACACAAATCATTAATTACTTACATATCCGCAATCAAGTAGTTAATCAACACCCGTGAGATAAATACTCACCTTGGCTAGCAATGAAACTAGGCCTCGCCTATTAGTCCTTGTGTCTCTTCCCACGCTCAACGCCTAATCAAAATACCCGAGAGATATAATTACTACTTACTACCATATTAATAACTCTATTTAGTTATCTATCCAACTAACAACCGCTTTTAATTACCACTATAATCTAAGGTAAAAAGATTACTATTGACGAGTTAAAACCCATTAATAATAAAATGAAAAAATTTGAGCACCACATTTCAACCCAATCGGCCATCACTCCCTCCAACACTAACACTTTTTAAACAACTTTTATTCAACCCAAAATCGATCTTTTCTAAACCAATATATCCATCATTATTAACCACTTAAATTCCAAAATAAATACCCAAAATACTACTTCACTTTACCCAACTAATCTTCTTTCACATAATCTCCACCAACCACACAAAAAGTCACAACTCAACTCCAAAACATCTCTAACAAGTTCATTAACATTTCTTTGCAACTAAAATTTCCTGATTTGGGAAAAGTCAACCCAAAAGTCAAAATTATAAACTTGAACACATTTCAACCAAGAAATCAATCAAGGCAACCACTTCTACTCACAATATCCAAGCTTAGATGTAAATATTTCTACCATAAAGTCTTTAAACCCCCAACCAAAAAAGTCAACAAAAGTCAAATATCATAAACAAATATAGCTCAAACTAGTTAGATTTTGAAGGTTAAAACATACCTTAGGGATGACATTTAAGAAGAAGACATGTGAGTTGAGTCAGAATAAAGTTTACCTCAAGAAAAATTGAAAAAAAAAATCAAGAGGCAGTTGGTAGTTTCGCCTTCCTACGATAAAAGTGGGGGTCATGCATTTTGACGCATTTCATGAATAGTAACACTGAGTCAGAAAGATATTTCTAGAGTCATTGAAGTCTCGCTTACTTATAAGTTTAATTTTCTCGCTAAATAATATAATCCTCAACATAAACTCAACTTCTACCCCAAATAATATTATAATAATGCACACATGCTGAACCAAGTATTACAGCTTGGGTTTAACTAAACGTAAACATTTAAATAAAGCACATTCAACAATGATAATCATGCATTTCACAAAAACAGCGACAACAACACCTAAATAAATCCACAACTCTATTTTATCAACCGACATGACAAGACACCACGACTATACGACCAGACCACCCAACACTACAACTCTGCCAACAACACTAATACTACTCATCTCCACACTACAACTCAATCGACTCAATCAACTCATATGTCAACTCATGTCAACTATATCAACCTCATATCCGCTTTCTACAACTAATGCGCATATAATCAACTCAACTCCAAGCAGTGGAGAAACTTATGTCCGTCGACATAAGTTATCACCGAATCGTGAATTCAGGTACAAAAACAAATACACCACCTTATACCGGGTATATACAATACCGGATAGCACACTCACACATCAACAACTCCGCACTTATACCGTAGTATAAGGCACACAACACCGGTAGCAACCCACACATATATCGTAACAACTCCTCGTAACAACTCATGCTATGCCAATCCAACCAATCAAGACACCCTAAACATCAAAATGACCAAAACAGTCCTGGAAATCAACTCATCTTAATTCAACCTAACCTTAACCCCTAAAACACCTATTTAATCCCATAAACAACACATACAACCCAACTACTCAAATAATCAACAGATAGATATATATAACATGCTCACAAACATCATCAAATGCAACACAATCACGAAAAGTAAATTAATCTACACCCGTGAGATAAATACTCACCCTCGAAAAAAATAATATCTCTAGCTACCACGTGCATAGTTCAGCTCAACTCCTATCCAAAAACAATTATATACGTTATTTTACTTCTTCCGCTTAATAAATCGTTTCATTTTCATTCCTTAAACTCTAAATAATGTGGAAATAGAACCCAATAATCCCGATATATTTATTCTATTCCCTAAGATATATCTTAAGAGTCCAATCATTCTGCAATTCAAAAACGCTTTTAATCATAAAGAAAGAAAATTTCCATTTAAATAAATTTCTAGTTACTTAAACACCCATAAATCAAAAATAATTAGTTAAACCATTTTACAATCACAAAAATTTGATATGTAACTCACATAACTTTAAAGTTACTGGAACATCATCAATTTTATTTTTCAAACTCCAATTTATTTTCTCTTGATTTAAAAATGCATTTTAATAATTAAATCATCAAAAATAGTAAAAAAATTCAAATTAGTTTAAATTTTAGATGAGGCACTTTTATTATAGTATGAAACATCCAGATTTAATATCTTAATTTTTCACATAGGTTTGTTATTTATTTCATATTTTATACTCTTTCTAGCCATTTAAATTTCAAAAAAATTATAATAATAAATTTAAAAACATTCCAAATATAGATTTTTCATGATCTCAAATTCTACTCAAAAATAAAATTTCATAATTTTAGGAAGATTTTTACTATTTATTTCCTATTTTTAAAAAGTCAAACTCGATCTAGAAAAGTCAACAAAACTCAAATCACCAAATTTTCTCCAAAAGATTAACATATATATAAAGAACTATAAATTTTACCTTTAAACAAAGTCAACAAAAATTCAACTATCAGCATCAAATGCCGACATTTCTAAACCCAAAAATCGATTGTTATAACTTCTAACCACATAATTCAAGCTTGGATGACACCTCTATACCGTTTTTAAGTCTCAAAACTCAAAGTCAACTCAAGTCAACAAAAGTCAAACTTCCCAAAACTTATGAAATACTCAAAAAGATTTCAACTTTCTTACCTAGACGTGAGATGGTGAGAGAGAGAAGGTCACAACCAATTTACGGCTGAACAACTTTCGACGGAGAGCGTAAAATGGAAAAACAAAAATAAAATCGAGAAAAGGGCGTTTCTCCTCAGAGTGAGGAAATAAAATGAGAAGGGTTTGGCTTTTTTCTTTGCGCCTTGTTTATTGTCAAAAATGACGCATCGAATGAACAGGAGTATTTATAAATGTGATATTTAAAATGGTGGTCCTCCTATTTAATTTATCTTGTCAACTAACTTCTAAAAATCAACATTTTGACCATTAGAGTAATAAAAATGTGTTCAACTTTTGCTAATTAATTTAATAACTTGACATTTTATTTTAATTTATTAAGTTACGCGATACGAGTTATTTCAACAGATAAAAATTTGATTCAGGGAAGATGCATGCTGCCAGGTATGTACCATCGAAACAAAGAACTTGTCATCGTCCAATGCTCTACGTGATGTTGATATTTGGCACCGCATCTCAAATAAGTCGAGGAAACTAAGAGCTTCTTGTCCACAAATTATTTCAGGAAAGACATGGGTGTAGCGGATGTGATGTTTGGAATCAAGATCACAAGGTCTAGTAATGGATTGACTTTGTATGAGAAGGTGTCAAGCATAAGTTCAATAGTTATGCATTGTAAAGTGAAGCTTCTACATCTCCTTGATCATGCGTTGTTAGTTTGACAAAAGAACACCGCGAATCCTGTAAAATAATTAGAGTGATCTTTAAGGTTATAGGTTGCTTGATGTATGTTATGACATGTACAAAGCCGATATAGGATTTGCAATGAAAGTCAGTAGGTGCTATTTATAACCGAAGTCATGCACATTGGCATTTAAATCAGCGTGCGTAATACTTAAATACCTATAGAAGACAATTAATTTTGGTTTTTATTACTCTGGTTTTCCTTCTATGCTTGAAGGGTATTTAGATGCAAGTTGGATTTTCAACTATGATCATTCATCCACATCCTGATGCATTTGTGGGGGTAAAGTTTCTTGGGATTCTAAGAAACAAATATGTATTGTAGATTGATCCATGACATCTGAGTTTGTTGTATTAGCATTAGCATGCAAGGAAGCCTGGGGTTTTGAAAGCCCAAAACTTGTTGTTGTATGAGCCACGCCTTTTGGCCAAAAAAAAAAAACCGATTTCACCACTCTCATTTCATCAGGATAAGGAAGTTTACATTGGCAATTTGAAAGATACAACATGGTGTACAATGATAAATCAAGGCACATTGTTTACCATTCATGATGGGATTGTAACCGTGATTTTGTAGATATGGGGTCTTGTTGGATCTCTTGACGCAATTGCCTTTGTGGGGGTGATCTAGTGTCAAGACAACAAAGCAGTGGATATTTTAAAGCCCAGATTTAAGCACTGTTACGCGCACGAACCTCAACATAACGCTTGATAGCCATATCTAGTCTTTAAGTTCAACGAGATCCGAAAATTCTTTTAGGATGGCAAGTACATTATTATAGTATCCTTACGCTTAGTGCGCTTTCTTGCTTTGCATAATGTAAAAAGGAAGGACGGGTATTATTCTTAATCAATTGTCGCTTTCCAAACAACGACATTGAACTTTGATCCATGTAACTATCTTTGTCAACATATCCGGCCGAATTATCTTCTCGGTACTCAACTCAAGTTCCTATTAATATTCCTTCTTCAACCCATTCTTGAACATAATTAAACTTGAACCCAACATGCTTCATGGAATTGGGGTGCACTGGATTCTGGGTTAGACAAATAGCACTCTAACTATCACAAGATATAAGTTTTAATTTTGCCTCTCAACTCTATCAAAATCCCCCCACTAGATATCTGTCATTATCAAATTCCGCTACTCATTGCCATGTACCTCAAATTTTAGGGGTAGCATTTAAAAAGTAATCAAGTGGTCAGAATGTCGCGAATGCCAACTGGAATTCCAAGTCCCTTATGAAAAATGTAGCCTCGGTGACCATCGCTATCCAAATTCTAGCATAATCAAAGCTCCAAGATACTCAGTCAAATACGCTGACCATAGTCTCCATTCCTCCCTTCATACTTTAACCCAACATGCAAAGAGCTCCCTGGCAAGTATTTCTCAGATCCACTTTACCTCTTTCCAATGTCCTTTTCCAGGACTATGCATGTAACGACTCACCATGCTTACAACATGTGAGATGTCTGGCCTTGTGCAAACCATCACATGCATTACCTTTTTCCACTACATTTGCATAGGGAACCTTGGACATTTCTTTAGTCTCTGTTTGGTCGTAGGTGATTATAAAGCACTAAGCTTCATGTGGGAGCCAATGGTGTGTTCACCATTTTTTACTTCTCATTTAAGTCAAACATACAAACCGCTTGTTTAAGTATCAAGCATCGCTGCTAGCCACATCATTTAACCCGATCCTCGCTTATTTCCATGCCATCTATTTTTCAGCTTCTCGCCATATTTGCTGCCTAAGGATTTACTCACCGAGTCTTTCATGTTTTGCACCTCCACACTACTAGAACGGCTATTAACATATCATCAACATATAACAGAAGATAAATGCCATCACCTCAGCGAAGCTTTCGTGGAAAATATGCGCACGATCATATGAACTCCTGTTGAAACCTTGCTCCACCATAAATTGATCGAATCTCTTGTACCATTGACCCGGCGACTGCTTCAATCCGCATGTAAAGGCTTCTTCTTTCTCTCTCAATTTGGAAACTCCACCCCTTCTACAACCTGCTTTTAGAACCCTCAGCTGCTGAAGCCATATAGAACTCTTCTTCTAAGTTTCCATGTAAGAAAGATGTTTAAGCATCGAAGCCGAAAGCTAACTCAAGGTCCCATCAGGCTACTGTGGCCAATAAAAACACCTACTTTTACCTAGTGTTTCATGACAGAGAGAAGACTGTAATTCATTCCTTGAGTTGCGCAAACTTTCCCCACTAATCCTTCTTTTCACTGACTTTTGTTTCTCGCTCTCGAGATACCATTTTCTTAACAAAACCCATTTACATCCAACAAAATTTTCTTACTCATGTGAGCTCCACCAAATCTCAAGTCTGGTTCTTTGATAAAGAATCTATCTCTTCTTGCATGGCCCCTATCCAATGCGTCACTTGACAACTATGAAGAGCTTCTAAGTTAGATAATGAAATATCTTCACTTACAACTGGAAGTGCATATTCTACAATATCAATGAATTTTGTCTGTTTCCTAATGTTTCTTTTGGATTTTCACAGTGCAATAGGCTCATCATCATAAGCCCCATCATTACTAGAAATTGCAACATCTTCAACTGCAATCGAGTGCTCTTGAACATTTAAACCAACATGCTCTACCAGTTTTGGAGTACCCTTGTCAAGCTCCACCCAAACCTCATTTGAAATTGTTCATTGTCCAAGCATACTCATCTCATCAAATGTCGCACCCCTACTTTTTACTATCTTCTTTAACTCCGGACACCACAATCGATATCCTTTGACGTTACTTAATAAAGATACGTCACTACTCGGCCTAAAAATTTCTTTTCCAACCTAGAGTCAAGCTACGCTAACAAACCTTTTCTAACAATGTAGGATCTATTCTTTCGCCACCCCGCTTTTGTCGTAGAGGCTTCTAAACTGAAAAGTCTTCCATCACCATCGCATCTATACACATCGAATGTGCTGATCTTTTACTTAGCTCCGCCGCCATTATTTGATCTTAAATGGTTCAATTTCCGATTAGTTTGAGTCTCTATTAATTTCTTCCACTCTCGATACTTATTCTTGAAAAATCCGTACAACTCTTGATTGGTTTGAGTCTCTATTAATTTCATCCTCATACTTATTCTTCATTGTGTAAACCCATACTCTTCTTAAAAAATCATCAATAAAGGTTACGGCATGATTTACCTCCCAAAAGAGCATTTCGAGACGGTCCCCACACATCATGTATAGTCTAATACCTCTTTTATGCAGAATGAATACTGGCTTAACTTGTCTTCGAGTCTTCTCGCCTCGATTTAACGCCGAAAACTCGAATTTACTTGCTTTGGCGCCCTTTCAATAGCCCCTGTTGATTAACCCTCGACGCGGTTTCACCACGTTGCCCCAAGCGACGACGCCAGTTAACGTATTCGCTTTATATATCACCATTGAAATAACCTCAACCGATGCATCTTCAAGATAAGAAGGCTATTGTTCTCTCTTCCTCCTTGTAAGAATCTTGTCATCCTTTTCTCACTTGATAGAATCCACCTAAAGTAAAATTTTATAAAATTTTGGTTTCTAAAGTTCCTAATGAAATCAAGTTCTTCTCCTAAATTTGGAACAAAAAACGAATAGACTCTCCATCAATTTGATAATACTGCCATTCATGGCCAAACGGATCTTTCCAGCCTCCCATAGTTCAGCATTAACGCCGTTGTTTAAATTAAAAACAAATCACCTTCAAACCTATCAAGTTAGAAAATAACCCCGCATAACTCATGCGATAAACAACTAATCCACATGATCCACTATTGCAACTTCAGAAGCTTCTCGACCCTGCCTGCCAAACTTGTCTCCACCTTCATCTTCAGCTATATTCACATTCGGCTTCCCTTGGTTCTTTAACCATGGGAAATCCGATTTACAAATCCCTTTCTCGTAACAAAAAGAAATATCGATCGCTTGTAATTTCTTTCTTTCGCGAATTCCCAAGATGACTTCATGCCATAATTCTTCTTTCCTTCATTAATCGCTAACGCTCACCTTACTGGGTCTTTGTGTTCCATTAACTTCCATCGCATTTATTTTCATCGCTCGCAGTTTATTTGACACGCTCAAATTGGATCTTTATCCTTACCAACAATAATAAAGTGAAAGCGAGCAAGATGACCATACTTGTTTGGCAGTGAGTTCAATAACAACAAGGCCTTGTCTTCATCCTCAATTTAAACATAAATTTTTTGCAAATCTGCTAAAATTTTATTGTACATGTTATGCATCGCTCACGTAAGTGATTTATTTCCTCGAACCAAGCCGAAATAGCTTCTTTTTCATGTACAAATGATTTTCAATTCTCTTCTCCATGTACTTGTCTATAAGCTTCTTCAAGAGTTTTTGAGCGTCCATCTCCTTCTTGACTGAGTACTTGATGTCCTTCTCCAAATACAATCTGGTTGTCTCCGTGACAATTTATTTTTCTTTCTTCATTTCTTTTTTCTCCTCCATTGTCGATATAGGTTTCCTTCTCCAAGATTTAATGCCTAGTCATTGATCAAAGCACATCCATAACCTCGCACCGCCACATCTGGTGCCATAGTTCTAATTTTAACTTCCACTTTAACTTCATCATTCCTCCCATCTTCCTAAAAGTAATCGGCTCGATACTCACCTCTGTGCTGCCTACATCAAAATCTGCTAAACACGAACACAATAAAGAAAACCAAAGAATAAAAAGACAACAAAGAAAAAAGATAAAAACAAACACACGACTTAACGTGGTTTCTAGTAATACATCGCGGTAATCCCAGACTAATCCAGTGAGTGAAGTTAAGAAATATTATTACAACAATGGCGAATTACGATTTTAATACAAATAAGAATAGCAAAGAGACCTTTCACTATATAGCAAACTCTCTAATTATTTGTGCATGAATACACTAACACTACACTGGCCAGAAATGATCACATCCTTTATCGAATACTACTACAGTTAACCTTTACATTCATCAACCCGGTCTCAACCAAGGAATCATCGATGACTAAGATTATCTCGACATAGTCATGCAAGACTATGATCAAAACGGGTTTCAACCACTTCTGGTTCTATCTTAAGAGGCTTACAACATAACCTCCTCAAGTTGTTGTTAAGTTAAAATACATCTGTTAAACGCATATATTGTTTTAAACAACATTACCTTTCTCAACAAAATAGATCGTGACTGTCAAGTCAGAATACCGAGTTCAAGTTTCCTTTAGTTTACTCCATCGAGCATACTAGACTCACCTATTATTGAAATTTTGGCTAATAGCTTTCATATGGTGCCAGCTGTCCATAATGCCATCGGCCACATTCAGCTATACAAGCGAAGATCAAACAATCGATCCATATTCCATGTTACTATAGTTACTTCCCTATTAATTAAAAGTTACAACCAAGCGTATTCCGAATCCTGTGCTAATACCTTTAGTAAAACTTCACAATTCCAATCATGAATCACGCTACATCATAGTCATGCCAGCATAACACATGACCTCGACACGGCATACGTGAATCATATTACTATTTAATAGACTTCAACCACTCTCATTAAAGCAGACTTTACTTCGGATCGACCTCTAACGCAAGAGTTGTCTTGTCAATAAAGCAGAATGTGTCTATTTATAGAATTTAATCTATTATAGATTTCAATATTCCTCGAAGCTTCATGGCATACCTTAAACTTAACAAGCAAATGTCATGCAAGCTCACATATATATAATGTAACGACTCAGCCCCAGTCGTGACGCCTCGAAGTTGGGGACCGTCCCAACTCGACACCAGAGTCACCAATCGATGGATGGCTCAAATTTAAAAGACACCCGTCTTTAAACAACTCAATAAAACAAATATGCAAATCTGACAAAAAAATTTTAAGAAAAGAATCCATCGTGGTATTCCTTACCGCTTTAAAAGCAACCAAAATACAACATATCTCAATTACAAAAAATCAACATACAACAAATTTAAATCCCAAAACAACAACTATATAGACAACCGAATCCGCTAATCCAAACAAAAAATAAATTTTGCATCATGAGATCAATCGCTACCCTCCGCCACCAAGCTCTAAATCACAATCACCCGAATTTGAAGCCCTTTGAGACTTTTAATGAATGTTAATTCACCACAACCTTAGCAAATTTAAACAAAAACCCATAGCCAATGGGTGGCCACGGTTTAGTGAATATATATCTCAAGAATGAAATTAACCTCCAATCACACATACAGACTAAAGTAGTCGATATCGCATATAATAGGTAAGTAGTACATAATATTATTCTCAACTTATGATCTTTTAATATAAAGTCATTGGCACTTAATATCATTTCAGATATTCATAAATTGCCACTAGCATAACATTCCAAGACGATGGCAACTAACAATAACATACGCATATTTCAAGAAAGCACTCAATAACACGCAACAATCACTCGACTTTACTCTATTAACTTAAGGGCGGACGCATCACAACTCAACAATTAATCAAATAACTCTCAAAGAACACAATCAACTCCAAATAAATTTTATCAGCAACTCAACAACTCAATATAAGTCCGATTTACAACTAACGCAAGATATAATCAACCTCAACTCCTTAGGAGAAACTTATGCCCATCGACATGTTATCACCCAATCGTATCCTAAGCAATATCGCACTTATATGTATGCAACAATCGGACAATGCCAACCTACCAAACATCATCAACTCATATACAACTCTTCCTAATACGACTCAACATCACCCTCAAAACACCTATAATGCACTCATGATACAACGTACACAACTCAACTCACAATTCATATTCAAGATATAATTTAAACATAACATCATATATACATACACATACACATATCCGTGAATCAAGAAGATCAACACCCGCCAGATAGATACTCACCTCGGCTAGCTATATAAAACTCCGCTGCTAATCACAAATAATGGACCTTCCCACGACAACGCTAAACAAGCATTCAAAATTTTAATTACTACTTATAATATACAACTAGTAATATAGCATTCTACTTATATATTTTATCTCATATTTATACTCCCATAATAACCTAACGAAAGTTCCCATAATAACATTACTCCAACTTTAAGTTCACAACTTTCCATTTTAACAATTGAGTTCCAATTACTAGTTTCAAAAGCCATAAAGTTCCGATATTAACAACTAATCATCTCATTTTCAAGATCTTTAATCTCTTTAAACTCCATTTAACTTACTCAACTTACAAAACTCCATTTTATCCCAATATTCTCTAATCACATATAAATCACAACCTTCACCTCAAAAACAACTATACTAGTTCAAAGCAGACCACTTATACCATATTAAAAACCTCAAGCTAAAAAGTTTCAACAAAAGTCAACTATAATTTCAACACATTTCAACCCCATAACCCATTTTTATCATCTCTATACTCATAATCTAAGCTGGGATGGCGATTTCCATATCATTATCAACTTCAAAACCCAAGTAAGGTCAACTCAAGTAACAAAAGTCAACATTCTCAAGACTCATAAAATACCCAAAAGGCTCGAGCCTTTCTTACCTTTAAAAACGTAGAGATGACGCTGGGAAACTCTCCAAGAAATTTTAGGGCTGCCTCTCAAGCATTTAGTGAAGAAAATGGAAGAAAAAAACTGCCGGGAGTGAAGTGGATCCCCCGCCCAATGGGTGCATGGATTTTGTGATTTAGCATGCATTTAATAAGAATAATGGGAGTTCGTGCAAGATATTTCTAGAGTCGCTGCTTTCGAGTCTCGCTTTGGTTTTGGCTTAGCTCTCGCCCCGCTTAACAACACAACTCTAACATAAACATAACTTCTACCCCAACTAATATTATAATAACGCACATATGGAATCGGGTTATTACATATAATGCTTAATCGACATAAGATATGTCACATATATGTAGTCAGTCTACAAATGTACAAGAATCTAATCACTACTATACCTTTTAAGGTCAGAGGGAAGATTTCTTCCTTCAACATTTAGTGTATTAAACTTCATTTATGCGCTTACGCCTCCTAATCGACCTTTAGTAGTTCAAGGTTCTTTTATCACTTCGATTCTTCTTGATTTTCATCAAGTATCAAAGTGAGGAATTTAATCTATTATGGCCTCAAATCTTTAAGTTCGCACAAACTTAAGATTCTAGTAATATAGAAACTTTCTTTATATTCTCATTGAAATGCTGAGTTCCAATAACAATGTCAAGTATCCATCATCGTTGATCATTACATAGGAACATTATTCGATCACTCTACACCCACATATTAAAACTCTCATGGAATAGCACAAGAAAGTTTGAAATAAACATGAGCATACTCAACCAATGAATATGTTTTAATCTTGCCTTGTCAACCAAATGTGATTAAACGCCATTCATGACTGATTTCCTCATTTAATGAATACATTTATTACTTAATGATTCATCATCCTAAGGTAAAATAGAAATGGCTCTTACTTCCTCATTTAATCACCTTACATCTAGAAGATAAAATAGAAGTTTTATACTCAAACCCCATGTATTCACATCTTATTTCATTTAAATGACTTCAAGTAATTTATCGAGTATGATTTATTCACGTTGCCATTTGTATCACGTGATTTAGTTTAAATGCATCAAGAGCTGGCACTCCTCGATATAACCGGGTGGCACATTACTAGATCGGGTGTCTCCTATTTTGGTTTCACTCTGAATTATCTGTCACATATTTATTTCCACTATTTGTACTTCATAAATTTAAGACTCTATATGTACAATAAATTCCAAAGACTATAAATGATGGAAATAAATACCGCCTTCCTTTTCCTCGTTATGTACAAAATGAATTTAACATCAACTTTGCATCCGTGGTAGCAAATTATGTCTACTACAGCCGACTTAATACTTCACCCTCTTATCCCTATATGATGATATTTCAAAGTTTGCTTTATCAAAACACAACTTCGAGTTGTCTCACAGCTGAATAAGTGAATAAATTAGTTTAAAGGCGAGTAACCTTAATATGTGGAAATTATTTCATTCGTGGTGGTTTCAAATCCACGCTTTTAAAGCACAATCCTTTACTGCATCACTCAACTAATGACACATCTAATGTTAGAACTTAAATTCTCCCTTTTGGTATATGAAATTGAAAGATTCATCCATTTGTGTTTTAACTTCATTAAACACAATTCTTATTTCCACATCTTAACAAGTATCGCTTAAGATTAGAATGCAGATGTCTCATTCTTCGGACGATATATATCACTTTATATCGACGATACTTTCCTGATCGAACTTGATAAAGATTCATATGAACTCGATGTATCATTCAATGACTCAAATCTTAATTAACTCTATGTAGACATACAAACTTACACTTAGACTCTTTTTTTTTTTTTTTTTTTTTTTTTTTTTTTTTTTTTTTTTTTTTTTTTTTTTTTTTTTTTTTTTTTTTTTATTTATTTTGAAAAAGAAGACTTACCTTTCTATATTGGAATAATAATGTAAAATACACTTTTATCCATCCCGGTGAACTAACAACATATACAATAAACAATTAACAAACATAATACAAATCCACCCTTTTAATTATACAACTCAAAGATACACAAAGAAATCCAAAAAAATACAACATAAGTAAAGTACGGCAACTGCATCTCTAATGAAATACAATACACAAAGTCTAACAATATACAAAACGACAACAAATGGGAAACGATCATGAGGGAATTCTATGCCACTCACCGCTCTATCTATGATCTTCGGGCCTCATACTTATCAATGTAGCCTCGACAACCTCACTGACAACCTCCTTAACTCTAGCATAAACGCCTACCATGAGAATAACAGTGAGTCACCCTAACAAGCCAGTTGGAATAAAAATACCACATCCCATCACATATCAGATAACCCAAGCTTCGTATTAATATTATGAAATAGTATACTAGTCAAGCCGGTGGAGTATTTCTGAGGAGAACCTTAAATTTTCGGTTGAATCAAGCTGGAGATACGGCCTTAACGAATTTTGTCAAGTAATGCCGGTATTTAAGATTTTAAAGTTGTAATCGAGCGGTAAGCAATATTATTCGGGGGATTAAGCTAAATTTATATTAGCTGCTATTACAAATCTGGCATTTGCACTGCCGAAAACCCGAACGAGAAAGTTGAGGAATTCTTGAGATAGCTGTGACCTAATTTTATCTTTTTTATCCTTATCTTCATCATTTTCCTGTTCTCACCAACTTCATTTTTCTTTCTTTCTTCTTCCTCTTAGGGCCGAAATGGTCATCCTCCCCCTCAAATTTTTTTTCTTCCATTTCTCACCGATTGTCGCCTCAAAATCAAGAACAAACTTTAATCATCTTCCCTCGTCATCCCTCATCACATCTAAAAGAAAGATCGAATCTCTCGGGATACTTTTGAGTTTTTAAAGAGCTGACTCTTCCTACTGATTCGGCTGACTTTCAGATCTTCAATTTATTATTAAGATGTAAATGTTATCCGGTATCATGTAGGGATTGAAGAATGATTTCCAGTAGTTATCGTGGGTTAGAGAGCGTAAAGCTGCTATGCTTTGACTTTTACGGATCTTTCTTAAATTGACATTAAATGGTAATACGAGGTTAAAGGACTTTAATATAGTTGTTTCTGTGATGTAATTATTTGGCCGATAATGACAGTAGTAATTTTACCGAGAAAGTTCGGGAAAGTTCTGATAAATTTTCGTGATTGAATCGAGGTTGTATTTAACGCATCAATTAGTTGTGGTCAATTGATCGTTGGATTGATTAGAATGTGTCATGTTGTTGTCGGGGTAATAAATGTGAATGACCGAATATTGGAAATGTAGTTATGTTGGAAACGTTAAGTGGTATATCACCCTGGGGATGTGGATGACGCTAGAGTCAGAAATGAATCAGCAACATATCAATTTCCTGATATATATAGATGTTAAGAGAGGTTATTCTACGAGATGTATTATAATGTATAAATTCTTTTGAATAGAGTCGAGCTCCCGGATCTGGGAAGCATGCAGATTGGCCGGTAGTTATGGACATTACTAGTTCTAAGTTTAGTACAACTTCTACTAATGGGGACCTTTATATATTATGTTATATATTTTGTATGTAAGTATTCGATTATTCTGAGCATGTGTATCAAGGTGATTATTTATCGATACTATTGCGGTAAACTTTCGATTTATGATTCATACTAATTTAAATAATTCGTATTTTGGGTTATATTAAGCGAGATAATTGAGATAGCGATTCATATCACGCGATATTAGTGATTATGATTTATATCACGATGCTTGTGAATATGATTCATGTTACAGATTCCTCAGTGGTGGTCAAGGCCAAGCACAAGGCCGCCACAATACGCTGCTTTGATCGCTTGTTACTTCATGGAGTCGGGCTGACGGGAGTGCTCAGCAAGCGCAAGATATCACAGGCTGCCCCCTGGATTCGGGGAGAGGCTCAAAGCGATAGGCAGACAGGGCGTAACTGCCTGGAGGATTTTGGAAAGTGAGTTCATTCCATTACGCGAGGCGGATTCCTCATATGCTGTATTATTCGGCGCGATTCCTCATGCTGCATATTATTTCCGAGGTGGATTCCTTCTATGTACGTGTGTATTATTTGGAGGCGGATTCCCTTTGAAGCGCGGTATTATTTGAGGTGTATTCTCATTTCGATGCTCTCAAAAGGCTGGAATCAAGCTTCCCTTTAATGAATATGCGATGGCGATTTATAAGCTTCATGTGGTAAGGCTTATGTAACATCGTATAAGAGATTCGGCGCGAAGCCGCTGACTATTGGGTTCATTGTGTGGCTCGGTTGATTTATAAGCATATATTATTTATATGGGCAATACATGTATACGCGGGGACCAAATCGTGGTATTCAGATTCACTCAAATTTTTAAATGACTCCCTTTCTACGCTGGCGGCGCTTTACGCCCAGTTCTAAGAGAGGTCAGATCGCGAGGCTCTGAGAAGTCAGCATCGATAGTCGCAGATCGGGCATCGAGATTTGCGCGCGGTGGCATATGAATTCCTCATCGGGGCCATTTCCCTTTGTTGTCGATTTGTATACTGTTAATTGGGTATCAGTATTTCATCGAGGGGTCCGTCATTATACTCTCTCCTATGTCAGATTTTGATTCTCAGGTATCTTTGAGTTGTATAATTATGCTTAATTTGTATTATGTTGTTCGTTGTTTTATTGTATATATTGCTAGGTCTTCACTACTTGTCGGACAAAAGTGTATTTTTTATTATTAATGTCAAATGAAATCTTTTATGTTGTCATCCATCGACGGCGACGGCCAGATGCGCTGGGTTGATTTAATCTTTAATCTGCGGCGGCCGACTGGGCGGTCGTTATAATTTTGGTATCGAGCTTAGGTTTCGCTTTCTCGTGGGCGCCCCGCATGTTACGCGTAAGCCCAGCGTAGCATGGCCGTCAGCGGTCGGTATTCGACTTTTCGAGTCTGAATTTCTTCTTTCGGCTGACGTTGGGATCGCCGAGGATGCCACCTCGAAGATTTTCGCCGAATCGGGCGCGCGTAACACCGCAGGGAAGCGTCGGTATTTGACGGTATTTATTGCTATGTTCTATTATTAGGTTCGAGGCGGTTAAGAATTTATCAATACACACTCGACGATGTTTATCCGATTACGTTCCCATCAAGTCAGTAGATTTTATTTTTCACTTTGATAACAGTAGTTATGAGATGCGAACTCAAGTAAAAAGTTTTGAATCGAGACACAAGAGCATTGGATGCAGTGGTTGGAATTTCTTTGTTTGGGAGAAAGGAGATACTAAAAGAGACGCTGGGAAAGAAATCTATACGTCGGAGTCATTGAGTTGGTTGGAAAGCGGTTGAGGTGTTTATGTAAATCTAAGAGTATTAAGGGTAATTCAAGGACAAGGTATAAGATTGCTGATTCTTAGGGATGGGGCGTTAAATCGCGCCAGCTCAAATAACCGTGGAAGAGCGCTGTGATAATTATGATAGTTGACCCACGTGTTGTGGCAGTAGATTAATTTAGCTCGACGACGACGGGCCACTCGTGAAGCACGGCGTGCTAATGGTAATCTTGTTGTCCGAATAATGCAGGTACTTTTAATACGGCAGCAAGAGAAATATGTAAACGTCGTAATAAAGTTGATATTGAAAATTCTATTTCGATGGATACTTTTTCGGGTGGAATTTTGAGGATAAGTTTAAATGAATTTTTTTCCGTGAACCGTTATTACGAATGGGTTTATCACATGTAGGTTATCAGGCCCATGTATTGAATATAAGCTGTACATTCAAATATTGGAAAAATTGGTATCGTGGAATTAAGTATCCGAAAATTCTATTAGTTGATACGGCTGTGGATTTAATGTAACCGGAATGTATCAGATAAAGATGAATATTTTAGTTGATTTTCATTTTGAAGTTTTATATGCTTCTAAGTTGTAAATTGTCAAGCTGATGAACAAAGTGGGAAAATTTTGGACTGGGGAAATAAAAGATGTTTAGTAGTACCTCTATTAATAGGCTATTTGGGGATGGGATTTGAAAAATCTACAACCATCAGAAAGTTCGAGTGGTGCTTAAGAATTATCAAAAGGAGAAATTAGTCGATATACCGCCAATGTGGACTTAAAGGAAATTACCAGATGCAATGAAGCGTAGCAATACGTAACTGAACGGCTACAACAG
>JADFUC010000075.1:0-76774 GCA_019722365.1 Lithospermum erythrorhizon | reverse complement strand
CCAGTTACGTATTGCTGAATAGGGTGTAAGTCATAAGTTTAGTGAATATACGTCTCAAGAATGAAATTAACCTCCAATCACGTTATCACTGCATCACAAAGTTAGGGATGATATCAGATACGATGTATAAGCCGTACATAATATTATTCCAATTTAAGATCTTAATATAAAGTCATTAGCAATTTCATTACCATTTTGTATGTTCATAAATCTCAAGACTAGCGTAACATTCCAAGATCATGGCAATCAACAATAACACACGATATTTCAAGAAAGACCAAGAACGACACGCAACAATCATGTAAAACCGGTAACGACTGCTATTTAATAAATTAAAATATGAGATTATTAAATTTATTTTATAAATTTGAAAACCCACTTCATTTTTATACGTAATGTTTAAAGTTCGTGGTTAGTTTGTCGAGATAAGCTTAAACGGTACATCGATCGAATAAAGTTGTTCGGTTTTACACCGATTGGGCTATTTGGGCCCAACCTGTTTCTTAACTATCCACAAGCCCAAACCACCAAACCCATTTCTTTCTTTCTCCTTCCTTCCGCCGCAAGGAGAGCTCGATTGTCCTCACTAATTTTTTTTTTTCTTTCAATTTTCTCCTCAATCCTCAAGCTTGAGCTAAAATTTTCGAGAAGCCCTCATCATCCTCGCTGCCATGCAAAAAAGGTGTGATATTTTCGAGTATTTTGAGAAATCTCCCAACTTTGACTTTGTTGACTTTTTGGTATTTTGAATTTTATTGCTCCAATTGATTCTGGGTTGTAAATTAGTTATTATTGAAGTTGAAATATTGTGGTTTGGATGTGGAAATTTCTGGGTGTTTTAGTGGCCGTTGACATTTTGAACTTTTGGGTTGACTTTGAAATTTTGGATATATTATTAAATAAAATTATTGTCTAGGCTTAAATTATAATATGGGAATTGATAATGATCGATATGTGTGGTAAAAAGTGTTGTTATATTTGAATTGACTTTCGGGTGATCGTGGGTTGACTTCGCTAAAATGTGGTGGTTGATGTAAATAAGCTGCTGGATCGTTAAATGGATCGCTAGATACAATTATGAATTATAAGCGTTGAAGCAAATCAAGTTGGAAGTTCGAATAGATATAGCCGACATCGAATTTAGTCCGGGTAATGGTGGTTGTCATCGAAATTATTATTGAAACATATTAGTAATCCTTACGTAGCTTGTCAATTTATAACTAAAACGGGTTAAAAAGTCTAGTATTTAAATTAGATAAAGTGGATTTAAATGTTACGAGTTGTGATTATATTTTCGAATGTTTCGTCGTACTGACACGTGGAACAAAGGTGAGGATCGACGATCATTAGGGCGCTAGTGGTACCAGCTGTGGAGATTTATCACTGCTTGTTACCTTATCTATGTTTGAGTACGGTGTATGGTAAATTGGTTGCATAATCGTATCTCGATATGAAAGTATTTGTGTGTATACTAAACTGGAAATGTCAACAGTATGTCAGACAGATGCTATGACATAGTTATTTGAGTGTATCGATGTTCTGAAAGTATATTTATGTTTGACTGTAAATTTTGAGTATGTTTATGTCGGTGTATTCATGTCCGAGTATATTTGTATTTTGGACGATTCGTGTGTATATTTACGCGAGTATAGGTTCTATACTAAATTGTCAGATCATGCGACGGTTGTTATATTGAGATTATTGTGCAGATGTTTTAGTTTTGGTAATATATGTGAAACCTGTGAATTGGTTGAATTGAGAATATTTGGGATGATGTTGGTGTTCAAGTGGTGAGCCCGGGCTGAAAAGGACAGACGATAAGCTGGTGTTCGCGCGAGCTCGGGCCGAAAAAGCGATACGTTATTGCCGGTGTTCGGGCGGTGAGCCTACCGGAAAAGGACAGTCGGTATATGTGACGTTGATGTGTTTTCTTTTTTTTTTTGCAATTATGTTAGTTCTGGCGGTAGCTGCGGAACGCCGTGTCGTGGAAATGATGTTGTTTTACTAGTTGATTATGGGGTTACGATCTTGAGGCGGCAATGCGAGTTAACGCACCGAATTCCTTCCGCCAGAATGCTGTGTGGTTGCCGGGAGAATGGTTATTTGTTTGATGCCTTGAATAATTGTCACATTCCTCGTATTGTATATATGATTATATATATATATATATATATATATATATATATATATATATCAACTTTATCGCCACGCCTATTAATTTATCGTATACCTCATTCGGATGCTGGGTAAATTACCATCCGCGATTGCTTCACTAAGCCGTCAGAGCTACCCTCTTTCCCACCTTTAGATTGACAGCTATCAAGCGAGTCAGCCAGAGTTCGGGTGTCCGAATTTACTTAGCGGGACAAGTTGGCTAGGATCCTCGGCAAATACCTTTTCTTATTTCAATACTGCTTTTACATTTTGTTTTGGAAAAAGAATTGTAAACTATCTTTGGGGAATATTTTTGCGGATTTCGTTCGATGAAGTTTTATGATTGGGTCAGATAAGTAACGCCACGATGGTTAAATTCGTAGTCCAACATTTAAATTTTCTAAAACTACTTACCGCTTATCAAATTATCGTGTTTTATGAACTATTTAACAAAAGATTTTCGTGTCGAATTCATCGTATGTCGAGACTGTATATACGTGTTGATGAAGACTCCAACCTCAGGCGACGACTTCGAGGCGGGTCGCTACATATCACCTCGACCCTCTATCAACCGACAATGACGACAACACAACTCAACAACTAACCAACTCAAAGAACACAATCAACTCAACAATTGTAGCGACTCAACAACTCAACAGCCTCTACAACCTAACAACTCTATCCACTAAACAACCCAACAACTCTACAACTCAATATAAGTCCTGATTTCTACAACCACGCGCATATAATCAACCTCAACTCAAGTAGGGAGAAACTTATGCCCGTCGACATGTTATCACCGAATCGTAACGAGGCACGGCAAATCAACGAATCAGAACGGTATACTCAAGCACGAAGCAACATACACCGGACAATACAACTCAACAAACAACATCAACTCATATACAACTCTTCCTAATAATGACCTAACATCACCTCAAACACCTATACGACCTACGAGAACACGTATATAACCCAACAACTCAACCCAAACACATAATCAATATATAATTCAACACACAAAAATCACATATATACACATACACATATCCGTAATCAAATAGTTAATCAACACCCGTGAGATAGATACTCACCTCCTAGCTATATAAAACTCCGTGCAATCACAACAACGGACCTTTCCCACGATCAACGCCTAAACAAACATTCAAAATTATAATTACTACTTATAATATACAACTAGTAATATCACATTCTACTATATATTTAATCTCATATTTATACTCCCAAAATAACCCAACGGAAAATCCCATTATAACCTTATTCCAACTTAAGTCCGCAACTTCCATTTTAATGATCGAGTTCCACTACTAAGCCTCAAAAACCCTTAACGCTCGACATGAACAACTAATCATCACATTTCTAACCATCTTTAATCTCAGTCCCAATTAACTACTCAAACTTACAAAACTCATTTTATCCGAACATTCTCTAATCACCCAAAAATTACAACCTACACCTCGAAACAACTATAATAAAGTCCAAAGAGCACACTTCTCTACCATATTAAAACCATTTAGAAAAAGTCAACAAAAGTCAACTATAATTCTCAATATTTTCAACCCCATAAATCGATTATTATCACCTCTTATACGATAATCTAAGCTTAGATGGCGATTCTATAACATTATAAATATCAAAACTTAAAGTCAACTCACTACTCCAAAGTCAACATCCTCAAACTCATGAAATACTCCAAAGGTTCAACTTTTCTTACCTTAAACGAGGATGACTCGGGAAACTCTCCAACAAATTTTAGGAACAAAGCTTGCAAGACGAGGGAAGAGAGTGGAATAAAAAGCAAGGGAAAAAATGGGGAGGGGTTCACAAAAGTTTTAGTGGAAAAAGAGTAAGATGATTTAATGACGACATATCACATGGATAATTATGAAATAACCACATGGGAGTTATTGCAAAATATTTCAAGTGTTGTGCACATTCGTCAAGGTTTTCGTTTAGTTTCTCTGCCTTGGTTTAACAACACAACTCAAACATAAACTTCTAACTTCTAACCCCAATTAATATTACAATAATGCTCTATACGGAACTAATTATTACATGAGTAGCCTAATGTGACGAGGACAATCATGAAGTGGATTTCCGAGATCCTACTCACAATAAGTGCACTCATCGTTGAAGTAAGTTTATGGCACACGGCGTAAATAACCATAGAGATCGTGTGACTCACACAAGCTATCCCCGTCACAACCACAAAGAAAAAGAACTCATGGACGAAACATGTAGTTCATGAGCAAAGAGGAGCAATAGGGAGTGAATGTTTGCATCCTACTCCCATAATCTAACTCAAGATCATATCAAAGCAAAAGAAGTAGGGAGAATAGGATTGATGAACATGAAGAATCCTAACCAATGGAACTGATGCAAATAAACTCTCAAACTCAAACACTATGGAAAAACGAGTATCAAAGACAAATAAAAAAGCTTCCTGTCCCTGTTGATTACTGCATAATGTGGGCTAACATACAAAATTTTTAGGCTTATACTAAATTATACAAACTCAAATACTGCTGCGAGCACTTGATCACTGAATTCGATAAACGAGCAATTAGATATGAATTTCTAAAGTTCGACATCGAAATTTCAAAACGCTTCCATCAACCGTATTTCGAATGGATTCATGAATTGCCTGTGATCGACTCCAAGTGAAGATACCAATGCCGTAACCGGTCTCTTCCACAACTTCGATTCGTTATGTGGATCGCTCCAAACGGATAAGCAAAGCATTCGTAATTTTGATTTTAGTGCGAGTTACCAAAAAACGAAAGACTATAAACAGACACGGAGCAAATCTACTAATTTTCAAAAATTAAGAGAAAATTTAGATACTCTACATTCATAGGGGAATCACTCACATGAATTTTATGATATTCCGATAAGTAACAAAGCTGAACAAATTTGCAAAGCTCAAAATAGTATGTTGGAAATTTCGTAAACAAATTCAACTATACAATGCTCAAATTAATGATTATTTTCGAGTAATAACACGGAATTAAAATCATACCGTGTCATTATCAAGCTAAATTCTATGGCATAGATACATGATGATAGAGATGAGAAGGTTAGTTGATGAAAGAAGCCTCAAAAAATCCAAGCAAAGAATACACCACTTCAAGATACTACACAAAAAAGAAACTCAAATTATGAGTTAATAGCTTGAAACAAATAAGAAAGCTATTAAAAATATCAAATTTTATTCCCACTCTCACCTTGATGTTCGAAAATTAGGGAAGAAAGGAAGAAGTTAAGTTCCCAAATTTGGTGAAAACTAGTCTTTATATAGGCAAAAAGTTGAATGGAACGATATGAAATAAAACGACTTGGTCACCAACTAAAGCACAAATTGCCAAAAAAAAAAAATGAAATTCCCCTACCAACACATGGGAAATTTCGGTCACTACCCTACCAAATAGGGATGACCGAAAATTCCACAAGGTCCCGGAAACTTCCGGGTTATTTCCTAATCCACTTTATTACCTTAAAAGGAAATATGTTTATGGTAATAGGACAAAAGGTAATAAGTGGTAATCAAGCAAATAACTATTACCATAAAAAGAAAAATGCCACCTCCCTACCCTCTAGATGGTTCGACTACCACTAGTGTACCGGGTCCGATGTTCATTTTTTTTACCGGATATAAATCTTGTTCGGTTATGTAAGAAAATCCAAATAAATGCCCGAAAACTTCCAAAAATTCGGGAAAATTCCAAAAAAAATACGGAAATGATTTTAGACCCATGTGAGGTCAAAATAATTAGCCATAATGCCCATGTTAAGACTATCACAACATTCTTGACATATCTTAAAGGATTTGAATATTAATTCGAAAACACGTGGGGTTAATTCTAAATCTACACAGTGATTGGAACTAGTTTCATTAAATACTGACATGCCCTAAATTCATGTCAACTAGAGTTAAATTTCCATATCGAATTAATTTCTACAAATGAAATAAATGCCCTGACTAAATGAAATACAATGCATACCAAATTCACGTTGGAATTAAAGATTTTTTCTCGAGTCGAACCCCACACCTTACCGAGTACGTGCCCGAGTTCTAGGGGGCATTTCAGAGCCAAAATTAATTAAGTAATTTTAATTAATTTGATTTATTTTAATCGGTGAAATTGATTGAAAAATTGGACTACATGAGATACACGTGACAATTGTGGTCCAATTCAAGTTCTAATGAAAATCGAATACACGTAGAATGATAAGTGGTTTCTCCGGAAATTAAGCCCCGGCATCAATCGAAGTCGAAATTGGTGGTTTAGTACATTAATTAACCCTACAATTTAACTCAAACAAGTGAGTTCCCGAGAAATAGCTTCGAATTAAATGTTAATTAAACCAAGGCTAGAAAATCCCCAATTTTATTACATTAATTTCGCTATTTTGGCCTAAAATGGAAGCTTCCAGCCTTCGCTTAAACAAGACTCTGAAAGAACGGATTTAAAACAAAAAGACCCAAGAGAGTTAGGGTTAATATGAAATGTATTTAACCTAACATAATAAAGTTCCGCAAGCATGGAGTAGGACAAAGTAATCTATTAAAATTCAACTACCGCATCTTGGCTCAAAATTCAACTAAGTTAAGATCAAAACTGTGCACCGCTGGATCAACCAATCGTAAGAGAGAGCCCCGAAAGTTTCATAAATAACCCCTATTATAGCCTAAATTCATGACATTTACAACCAAAAAATACAACAAAAGCTTCGAGATAATTTTGCATACAAAAACTGTGTATTTCTTCATAGAAAACCTTCCCTCAAGATTGGTTGGCCGTGTGAAAAACCACCACAAAATATATAGTCTAACTCCTCCACCACTTGCCAGCGGAGGAGGCAAAACAATCGATCTTCATCTCAGGCGGAGGAGGCAAAACACTCGTGATATTCATCCTCCAAACCAAAATATGCTCTCAAAGCCACAAAACCACCCAAGAACACAAAAATCTTCAACCTATAAACAAAAAATGTAAGTCATGGCGAGGCAAAACACTCCTGATCTTCATCCTCCAAACCAAAATATGCTCTCAAAGCCACGTAACTACCTCGTGAAACACGTAAATCTTCAACATATAAACTCAAAAAACAAAAGCCTAATTGAAGAATGAGAAAGAACACAAAACTTTTCATCTCCGGCCAAGAAAATAGGCGCCAAAACAAGGCAAATGGTTGAATTCATCGCTCAAATGCGTGAATTTCGTGATCAAGACCCAAAAACCGACGGTGGTCTAATCATTCAGATCTCATAAATCAAATCATCGCTGATTAAGCCTCAAAGGCCCTGTAGTAAATAAAGGCAAAAGATATAAGTCGTGATAAATTGCCTCTCTAATAAGACATACTCGAGTAAGTCGCGCTAAGGCACCCTCTTGACAAGAACAAAGATATCCACATGATAGCACCGCAAGCTCAGAGTACGCTTACTAAGCACCGAACTCGCCTAGTTGTACGAGATCAAATTGATAAGGCACTCTAAATGTAATTACGTGATAAGTCCCACGACTCAAGTCTAACGACCACAAAGATCAAGTCCGCATACCATACGGTATACGCCGCTATGCTCTCGGCTCGAACCATATCCAAGTCAAAGGCCAAGTCCAAAGAATAAGGCTTCTATCCAGTTTAGGATTACTTGGTCCAGAATCCTATCCGGTCTCACATCCAAATCGAGGTACAAATCCAACCAAATTAAGATCACATAACGATCTAAGCTCAACCAGTTCACTGCAGTGATCATATAACGGTCCGGGGACAAACCATTTATTTAAAGTAACCTAAATCAAGACTCCAAGTCCAAGTCAATTCAAGATGTCCAAGACTACACCACAATCCAAGTCCAAAGATCTCAAGCAATCAACAATCCATTTAGAGACTAATAGACTAATAGTTTGGACCTTAATTGTTCGATAAATCTTCTTTGTACCTAGATAAGTTTTTCCTAAAGGGGTTTTATTGTATTCAAGCGCATACACTATAAATAATCAAATTTTATCTAAAGAAGCTACATTATCATTTAATATTAAACAATAACTATTTTTCAAAAAATACTATTCATTAATTTTACACCATTTAATTTTAAGATAATATGTTATTCTAAAATCCTTTAATTATTAAATAATTCAAAGGTTCTAATTAAAAATAAATTTAATTAATAATTTAAATTACAATTCCCAATCAATATTAGAAATTTAATTAATTATACGCTAGCTTTAATTGTATTTCAAATACTAATTAAACTAGCTCTAATCAAATTATAAATTATTTCATGTAGTTAAATAATTATCTAAGTTTTCACTATATTTAAAAATATCAATTAAACTTCACCAATCAAATCGAACAGCTAAAATAGTTAAATCGATTGATTGAAATAATTTTCAACTTGAAATTGAGTCAAAATAATTTTAATTCATATCAAAATATCAATTTGAGCAAAACCAAGCATAAAATAAAAGTTTGTACAACTCTATTTTAGTACATTTAGAAACAAAGTTGTCTTATCCTAAATTAATTGGAATTTTATTCAAAATAAAAATCTAATAAACAATTGAATTTATTATTTTACTTATATTCATAATATAATTTAAATAAATAAGATAAATTTTGGGGATTATAAATCTGTCGAAATAATTAATTAAGTCAACTATTAAATTTTGGTTCAAAACCAAATCAAAATTGGACTTAAAATAATTAATTATTCAATTTCCGCAATCCAAAGCTATCACCCACTCAAGTGCATTGGACACTCCAAAGAGATGGTAGCCCTGTCACCCAATAACTCGAAGAATATAAAAGAATTGGGTCAGCCCAATAGTAGAGAAGCCCAACGGACCAGTCAAACTGGGCGAGGTCGGCCTGGCCAATCGCTGTCCGGCCTAATCCGCTGAATTCGAAGTCATTCCGGCAGACGCTGCACGCACGTGTTCAACACGGTTGCCACGCGGCCCACCAGCGGCCGACACGTGGTCCGCGATGGTCGCTAGGCCGTCATCATCGCCTTAACCTTCCTCGTTTCGCCTTTTGACGTTTCACGCTTTCATCAATTCAAAATATAACCGATATAAAATTTGCTCTAAAATTCCTTTGTGAAATTTTCTTAAATTTAGAAAATATTTCTAATTCAATTATACAAAAATTAAAAATTAAAAGATTAATAATTAATCAATCCTCATCAGATTTGTTTCAGATAATCAATTGATCAACTATTTTGTAGATATAGAAACTAATCTTAAAAAATCGAAAAATTATGTAAAAATCAAGAAAATATTTCGATTTAACTACATAAAATCACGAATTATTAATTAATTAATTATATTTGCTTCAATTAATCACATATAACATATCAATTGAATTAAACAAATATCAAATAGCAATTTTAAATATATAAAATTCATATCTAAACATATAAACAATTTATATAGCATAACTATGTAATTACCTAACCTCGCTCGATATCATTGTTGGATTTTAGATTAAAATAACAATTATCTAACCGACAATTAACTCTACGAGACATAAAACAAGAATTTAATTAGAGATTACGTACTTACACCTTGTACTCAAGCCGAATATAAGAGGAGGCTCGAACAACCAACGAGGGTTGTCTCTAAGAATAGTCCACACCAAATCCATTTATCAAACCCTTCCTTCGATTTTGTTGTAACAATTAAAGCGAACAACAATTTAGGAGGAAGAAAAAGCTAAGGTTTTTCTTCCCCATTATAGTCAAATAAGAGGGGGTGGGAAGGAGAGAGGTTTGGCTTCATCTTTTCTCTAAAAGATGAATAATGAATGAGCAATTTTCTTCTCTAAAAAGTGGCCTTTATATAGGCATCAAATGTCCTATTTTTTAGGCTTTTATTGAGAGTTAAGCAAAAACTCTACCACCTCCTCAACCTCTTAGTCGACTAAGAGGAGTCTTCCGGGACATTCACACTTCTTATTCCTTAAATCAAGGCATGTTAAGTGGCTAAGAAGAATATTCCGGAACTCCTATCTCCAACTTATTTTAGTCGACTATGAGCAATTTCCAACAATTGGAAATTTGCCCCAATATTTTCTTATAGTTATACTTTAACCCGAAAAGTTATAATCGTATTATAGTTTGATTCTGTTGTCTTGTGTGACCTCTTAGGCTCGATTGACAAGAGTAATATATTAATTTATGTTAACCGATATTATATTAATATATAGATTATGAGCGTTGCTTTAATAAAGCCTATCATAACCCCTAATGTCAATAAGAGTTACCCTAATATGTCAGCTTGTCCAATAGTCTAACATATGTCCTGAATCCTATACTTATTTGAATATAGTTAAATGTATGTAATCTGGGTTGTACAATCAAATTTTTTCAACGGACATATTATGATATCTCATATTTCCAATGTAAATGCCACCCCATAGAGAAAGCGGGTCAGCCTATAAAGTTCGAATAATGTGACGCACGGGTGGTAACTAATCACACCAGGCTCATGTGCAAAGATTTATATAAATATATCAACTTGTATTTATTTTATCCTCCTATTATATCAACATAATGTCTAACATATAAGCATATCATAAAACATAGGCCTCCACCACATTAGTACATCATAATTAAACTCAAAAGTCATAATGTAATCATGAAAAAAATATATAACTCAAAAAATCAACGACATAAGCAACTAAACTCCACAATCATACATATGCACCCTATTACTCACAACATATATAGTCGCACATCAATCATTTGGGGTCGATATTGCGGGTCATCTGGGCTTTCATTCATCACCCGCTGTATATGTGTATTTCTCCCTCAACCGCAGTTGAGCCTCGGGGGACCGGCCAACACAAGGTTTTATTCTCCCACACCGTAGCCACCCGCACCGAAGTTTTCTGGGCTCATAAGTCATCACCCGCTACAGAGTATATTCTCAACGGCAAGGAAAGCCACTTCAGGCTCCGCACAAAGGTTACAATGTCCCACATATATAGCCACCTACTAACAGAGTGTTTCGTATATATTCTGCCACATCCGTAACCACCGGCTAACGCAGTTGTTTCAGATAATTCTCTACATGTACAAGCCAAGTATATATAACTCCACTAATATATAAGTACATATCTCACCGTCGTATATTACTACCATACATCTCCCTATCAACATAACACAACACAACATGTTATACTCATCATATATTTCAACACATTAGCATATATCAAATCTACGACATCAACTAATATATCATGTCAACATTAACTTTAATATCAACTTATGTTTCATATCACCATATTAACAATATCAACATAAACTATGATATCTAACAACTTAACCAATAGCACATACACGTAACACACATAAACAATTCATCTATAATAAGTTACCGCGTAGTACTCACCTCGAGCAAAAGAAAAATCTACTAGTATTCAACTAGTTAGTCCAAGCACCCGGTTCTTGCTCAACTCCTATTCAAAACGATTTCATGTTAACATCTCATCATTTATGCTTTCACTCCTAATATGGTTTTATTATAAATTTTTGGGTTCTATACTTATTTTACATTTGACCATCCTTAACGACCTAAAATAACATCCCCAAATTATTATTATTTCATAGTTTAACCCCCTTTTTAAATATCATTTTTTATTTTAGAATTTCTCCATTTTTACTTCTTGAAACACCAAATAAATACCAAAATAATTCCATAAATCCTCATAAACTTTTTCCCACTTAAAATATAGTTAGAGTACTCAAATATTCTGCCCAAAACAATTTGTTCAATAAAATTAAATTTTCTCCATTTAAATATAATTCTAGTCATTTTAACACCTATAATTCGAAATAAATATCAAAACAACTTTATAAATTCTCATCTTTTTAAATTAGCTCAAATATATGATATAAAGTTCTGTGAAAATACTACTTTTAATTTATAAGCTTTAAAATAATTTGTTTTTCTTTAAAATCACGTTTTAGTTGTTAGATCATCAAAAATAGTAAATAATTTCAAATCACTCCAAATGTTTTTGAAGTTTCTCACGGTACATTCGAAAATTTCTAGATTTAATATTTTAATGTTTTTCAAATGTTTGATATTTATTTCATATTTTATATATTTACTAGCCATTTAAATTCTAAAATTCATAATAAATACAAAAGAATTAAAATTAAAACTTCCTTTTATAATTCAATTTAAGGTGTCAAAATGACCTACAAAATAAATTCTTTAATTTTAAAATATTTGTACTATTTATTTCTATTTTTATTTAAAATAAATAACTTTAAAAATGAAAATAAAACGGATTCAAGAATACCTTATGCATTTGAAAAGTTGCAAATGGATCCTAGAACTTGATTCAACAAAATAAAATGGATTCATGGTATTTTGGGTTCTTTTGGGGAGAGGATGATTTTTTTTTGTCTTTTTATAGAAAATACGATACTGCTTTTTAAAGCCTAAGTCCATCATAAAGTAAGCTTAAGCTTAACCCAAGTTAGTTTAGGTAGTAATTTCATGACAAAACAAGGGATGGTTTGTGGTTTTGTATGGTAGTAATTAAATTAAATATAAAATATATATTACACCAACAATACTACACGCCTAAAATTATTTCTTTAAGTTACTACTCATATTATTTCTCGACTCGTTTTAACTACACCACTTCGAAAATATTTATACTACCTTCGAGTTACCCCATCAACCAATATAATATTATTTTTAAATATTTTTCCAATATTTAATCTCCTCCCACGATTACACCACCGAGCTATGAAATAATATAATTAAATATTCAACCTACACGTATATTTTAACTTCGACTGCTTATCAGAAGTTGCAGTATCTTTCATTTGACAAAAGTAATCATATTTAATCCATTTCTACACTTTCCAAAGACTATGTTTGTCAGATTCATCCCAAGTCAAACAATCTAGAAAATCTTTTCCTACCAGCTTATCAAAAACTACAGCTGCTTTTGACTTAATTCACATAGATACTTGGGGCCCTTATTACACACCCACCGATGATGAAGTCGTGACCATTCCAATAGCAAGTTTTTCAAAAACTACAAATATCCTTCCACATCATATTATTCATACCCCACATCATTAAATATCTTCAAAATTATCATACTCTCCAATAACTAGTTTTTTAAAAATAATCCACTTTTCTCTTTCATCCACATCAATAACATATACCCCAATTTTACGTATTCATTCTCTCCCTTTGAATTTTCTTATATATGATTATAATTAAATTTTTTGATATAATTAAATATTATTATAATAATTTATTATAATTAGTTTAATTATAATTAATTTAAATTAGTTTAAATAAAAAGAAAAAAATAGTTTAAATAATTAGTTTATATATTGATGTAATAATAAAAATAGAACACATGTTTTAATAAAAAAAAGGTAAAAGAATTTCCATAAATTATTTAAACACATTATGTAATAATAAAAATAGAACAACACATGATTTTATTAAAAAAGGTAAAGGAAGCATACATGAATTATTAAAACACACGAAATACACTAAACGAAATACATTAAAACATTCATAAAAGTACCGACAATTTGAAATCTAATTTTGGGTTGTGCCAAACTTTTGCCAAATGTGCTCCACGAGATCCTCCTTCAATTGAATATGTGTGGTTTTGTCACGGAGTTCAGATCTACTATGGATGTCAGAGTCGGACCTACCTTGAATGTGTACTTCAAATTGAGGTAACACTTGTGTGGTATAATCGAACGATGAATTAGAGCTAGCGTAGAGTTCAAATTCACGCTCCCCAGCTGGGATAATATGTATCTCCTTCGGCCCTCCACTATCATCATATTTGCAAAATGACGAAGCACGCATTATTTTGATAAGTCTTTTCAAATCCCACATTCTAGTCAGGGTCGGGCGAACGACGGCGAATCTAGCTTAAAAGAACCCCGAATGCACGCTCTACACTACACCTATTCTGTTAGTTTTACAAACAATTTCGCCACCTTGTATATCGTTGGATCAACAAACACGGGTCATTTGGATAGATTCACAGTAGTATGCCAAATTGTAATACTTGACTACTGAGAATGGGTTCACACGGGAGCCTTCACCTCGACTCACATCGCCGAAGACCGGAGATCTGCTTCAACACATTTATATCGTTCAAGGTACCTGGTAAACCGAAGAACGCATGCCATATCCATAAGCCGGGATGCTACCGCCTGAATTACCGCTATACGCCTTTATGCCCATCAGAATGACCTTGCCAAGCTTTGGGACAATTTTTTCATTTCCAATGCATGCAATCAATACTTCCAATCATTCCAGGAAAACCACGTTCTTCACCCACTTGGAGTAGTCTCCTCAAGTCATTGGAAATCAATGAATTGATTCCATTTATTATGAACGTCATGCATAATCATATCATTCATTTACCAATCAAGTTAAATGTGATTATCGAACTTAGGGTTCAACTTAGTAATTGTATATTACTAGTGTGGGTTCTATGATACTTATGTCATGGTTTATTGCTAGATCTTACTATTAATCGTTATAATAATAAGAATTTAATAATTGTTGATATTATACAACTTACTATTATCTCGAGCCTGTACGCCACACACACAATAATGTTGAGTTATATTTCATGTATGAAATTAAGGAGAATCGTATACTGAGAAATGTATTTCAATTACAAAGGTCTCTACATTTTATGTGTAATATCGATTGAACAATGTAATCACTAAATAGTTATTTAATTGGTTCGAGTAATTTAGTATTTATCAATATCCTGGAAAGATTTATTGATATTGACTCATTACTATTTAATTAAGCTAATTAAATAATAGTTCAACTTATTAGCACCATTAGTGTCTTAACGAACTAATAGAGTTTAATCTAATCAAGCTATCATTTAATCTGGGTCATCGGGCTTCGCTTTAACCAACCTAGCCCTATATAAGCAAACTTTAGGTTTTTATGACATAAGTTTTAGAAAGCTTTTTCATCAAAAACCTAGAGTACCCGCCCCTTGGCCGAAATTCCTCTCAAGAATTGGGGTTTTTGGTTTCCTGTACATCCTTCTTTAATAAAGATAAATCTTGCCTCTCGATTCAACCTCTCCGCTGACCAACTGTAGAGTATCATACGCATTGATATCAGAACAAGGAGCTGAAGGGAAATCTAATTCACGCCAAGGAATTCGCCGCTAATTTTTTCAAGTGAATTTACTCCGCACCGGTAGCATCGCTATATATCAGAATTATATAAGTTTTTGTATAATAACGTAGTTAGCACTTTAAGATCCCCGGAATTATGGATTTGTATTTATACTCATATATCCATAAAATTTTCCATCGCTGGTATCGTGTGAGCCAAATTAAAGTTGCTTTTACATTATTTATTTTATACTTGTTTTGTTTTTATCAAATTTTTATTTGATTAATTTGTTCATATTTAATCGATAAATATATGATGAGAATAAATCACCATATTCTTGATTATTGATTTACTACGTGTTAAGCAAGTCAGTGATGATGTATTATCATATTTGTTAACATAGATTTTGTTTCATAAATTAAAAGGATCTATTTAATTGGTTTTGTTTCAAACAGTTTTGTAAAATGTGTTTGGGGCGTAAAAAATTTTGTAAAATTAAAGTTAAGTTTTTCTGAACCCGTATAGCACGAGAAGACTTCCATTAAATTTCATAATTTTTAGAGTTTTCTAAGTGCCTAAAACAATTTTGAGATTTCTCGATGCTTTAATTAATAATAAATATGAAAAATTTATGTTAATGAACGACCAGTGGGATTTGTTCAAGAAAATTATGAAGTTTAAACTGTTCAATTTAAATTTTGAAAATTAAAAATCCTCCATAACGATTTACAAACGAATTCAATTAAACTTTAAAACCGAAGTTAAATATGGTATTATTATTATAAATCGGCCGACCGACTTCCGGGCGACTCCTGGCTGTGGCGCTGGCCCGTGTCGGATCGTGGCCGACATTTTGGTACCAAAATATCCGGCCGGACGACGACCTACACGGCGGTGACGCTGCCGACGGGCCGACCGTCAGAAGCCTGGCCGTCCGAGCCCATGACGCTAAGGCTCTAATGTTGGAAAACCCTAATTCGAATTTATTCTATTTTGGTTTTCTAAAATTATGGGACTAGTTATACTGGTTTTTTATTGATTATTTGTCATTTTAATCACCTAATTAATTGTAAATTAATTATGTGATGACAATTAATTAATTTTCTTTATATTATATCTTTTAAATTAATTTAAAAGTGATATAACAATTATGGTAACAATTTCACTACTTAATATATTTTAGAATATATTTGTGATAAATATTTTCTACAATATGTATATGGTTAATAATTATTGGTAATAATTATTAATCATTACGTGTACGATAATCAGTTTATTAATTAATTTTAATAGCTGTAATTACATGGATTAATTAATTTGATAATTACAACATGCATTTCCAATGCCATTTAAAATATTTATTAAGTCATTTATATGATTGCACAAAGTGTCTATATTTTGTAACGCGATTGAATCTGAGGTATATAAATATGGTCCATTTATTTATTTTTCCGGTCTGCGAACCGTAATGTTGTAAATGACCTTCTGATTCATATTTTCTTGTATTTATTTATTTATTGTTTTACCCACAAGCTTGCTAGTTAAGCCTAAGATGGGTTAGTATATAAATATTGTAACAAGTGAAGATATCACATCATTTCACGGTGGCGGTACTGTGGACTGGATGGATCCGTATACAAAGATACAAGAATTGTGACTATGTTAGTATTTGATAAATACTTGTAATAGGTTCTAGGGGCCATATCGTATATCTTCTGAATGCACATTGCTTTATTTTCATGTTGCATGTATTGCTTGATTACAAGCAAGATGCATTTAGTAAACGAAACAAAGTAATAATAATCTCACCAATTAAAATTTAAGCAAAGTATCGTCAATTTTAAAGTTGTGCAATCAATCGCGATCAATCGGGGAACACCGTGATGGCGGTGTTACAATGTTGCATTTGATAAGTGACAACGGATCATGTCAGTCGATTTCCACTAACGCTGGGCTTTCAGATTTATCAACTGGGCAACACTTTCAAGGTTTACTTCTGCATGCTTAACCGGTTTCGAATATATTAAATGTTGGGTAGCATCTTGTAAGAGATGCTAGCGACACAAAGAGTCATGTAGTTTTACATAATTGGTTGATAACCTACTATTATAACTCGGATTCAAAATGTATTAAATTGGCCGCTGCTTGAATTTAAGTATATTGGTAGATCTTGATACTAATATATTTCGTGAGATTTGAAGTATTAGTATTTACTTTACAATTTATTTTGTAAGTGTTTGAGCATGATAGTTTACTGAGTCTGTTGTTTTACTTACTTATTCTTGTAGAATTATAATGGCTACCACTATCGTTACTTCCTAAGAACTGCTTGGCCAAGACTAAAAGTTGGGCAGTTCGAATAACTCGAATTTTGACGAGTGGTCTCGAAACTTGAGAATCATTCTCAAGCAAGAGAGGACTGAATACGTGTTGAACAATAAGGTTCCCGCGAAACCTAATGATAGTGCCTCCCATCGGGAAAAGGGATCCCACAAAAAGCACAGCCCGATGTTGCTGGCGTCCAATGTCCTTACGCTACAATATGGAACCTTCGTTCCAAATTCAATATGAAAAGGTGGCAAAGATATTATATACCAAAGAACTTGAGGAATTATTCCGAAGGGAGTTAGAAACGAGAGATATGACACGCCTGTGTTTCGTGGACAAGAAATTGGAACGGACAGCCGCAAGCCCTCATATCATTAAAAGATTGCCGTCGATCGACTCAACGCCTCGGGCACCGTTGTTCCAAAGAACCGGGCCGTGATCTCATCCTCGAAGTCTTTCCACAAATTCTCTCGCTTGTCATGAACTTCAATATGCACAAGTTTGAGTTATCTCTAAACGAATCGCATAAGCATGATCACGAATGCCGCATTTAACCTCGGTAGCACTAAACTTCTATTCTTCAAGCTAAAGGGTCCAAAACAAGAAGAAATTTAAGAACAAGAAGAAGTTTAATCGGGTAAGGCCAAGGGTTCTTGGGTGAGAATCCCAAGGTTGTCGAGTGAGGAGCTAGGAAGCAAATATAAGTGTCATTATTATGAACCCGTCACCGGAAGCCGACCAAGCAGAAAGTTCAAGGACGATAGAAAGAACGGTCTCACGACCGTCAAATTTACATGTGTATGTTATTGAAGTTTGTACAACTTAATTCTACTTCGCAAGTTAGACACCGTGGTTGTGGTTCTCATATTTGTCGTAATACGCAGAACTCAAGCCCGGCGAGAAGACTCGAAAAGAGGGAAACGGATCTTAATGCAGCTGAAACGGCAAATAAGGTCATAAAAATTTCGCAGTGAGGGGATCCATTAGTTTAAATTTTCCCACGGGCCTTGTTTCTTTGAACTTATCTCCGGTTTACTATGTACCCGTGGATTTGGGTGTGAACATTATTTTTCTGCTTTGAATAATGATGGTTTTTCATTTCTCACAGATCCCATGAATTTAGGGATCACCAGGAAACGGGGTAGTATTGGTACCGCCTCCCTTCAAAATGGTCTATACGCTTTTAAACATGATTAATGAGTCATATAACATACTTAAACGGAAAAGCCTAACCACTTAAACCAAATATACGGCGACATCAGCAGACTAGGGTCACATTAACGAACCAAATCAAGAAACTCCAATTCCCATGAATACTCATGTTTCGATTATGAATCATAATGATAAAGGCGAGTCTCTCCCTTTTGGGAAAAAATGACCAAAATGCCTTTCAACGCTTAAATGAAAGTGGCAAGTGATTTATTGGAGATCATACACACTCGATGTATGTGGGGTCATGAACACATTCAGCAGGAGGTTATAACTACTTCATTACATTTACCGATTTATCACATAAGAGGATACGGTTTTGTATCTCGATGGTACACAAACACGAAGTCCTTGAGAAATTCAAGGAGTTCCAAAATGAAGTACAAAACCAATTGAACAAGACACAAAGCATTCTCCGGTCCGACAGAGGTGGAGAATATTTGAGTCACCAGTTCACTACTCATTTTAGAGCGCGGTATTGTTTCACAACTCACTCTCCAAAGAGAACGCCACATCATAACGGCGTGTCCGAAGGAGAAAATCGAACCTTCTTGACATGGTTCGATCTAAGATGAGCCTATCTCGATCTACCAATTAATTTCGGGGATATGCACTTCTAAGCCGGCACTACCTTAAACAGATGTCCAACCAGTCACAGATAAAAACTCCCATGAACTGTGGCTCGGGAAGATTCCCAAGTTGATTTTTTCAAGATTCGGGGCCGTGAAGCTTATGCTAAGAGATTAACAAAAGATAAACTTGCTCAAATCATAAATGCTATTTCAGGATATCCAAGTGGAAACAGCTTGGTTACTTCTACCAAGAAGGAGTAGTAAAATCTTCATTTAGAATGCGAGTATTCCTTTGGAAAAGGAATATTTGTCCGTATGACTAGAAGTAATGGTGTTCATCTGGTGAAGCTCAAGTCGATGAAGTCAATGTTGATGCATCTAATGCGCAGGCATCCGACACAATCACAAGAATTGGAACCTTCTTTCATAGCACCCGCCTCGATCCGCGAAACCGGAAGAACCAACCCTTAGGAGATCCAACAGGGATCGCCACAAACCGTAGAAATACGGGTACGCGAAGCTTTCATCATTGAAAGACGAGCCCCTTCTTACAAGCAATGAATAGCAAGGATGCTTAATAAATGGCAAATAGTCATACAACTGAGATAGATTCTATGTACCAAAACAAGGTTCGTCCATTGATTTTACTAAAATGGGCTCTATTGAATGTAAATGTGGCATTTAAGAAGAAACATGATAAAGACGGAAACGTTGATTTTTTCAAAATATGGCAATGTTTAAACTATATGGATAATCTTAGCTTAGCCGCTACATTTCATGACTATAAAATATGGCAAATGGATGTGAAAGACTGGCTTCCCGAATGGAAATTTAGAGAAGATACGTATACGGGTACAACCTGAAGCTTTACATGTCCCAAAGGACCTAAGAAGGTATGTTACAAAAGTCCATTTGAGTAGTCTGCTGTGCATCCTCAGTTGAATCTATGCTAAGGAATCAATCAAAAGAGTTTGGCTTCATCAAGAACGAAGAATCTGTGTATACAAGAAGGTAAGCTGGTTATGTATCATTCATAGTCTCATGTCGACACATACTTATCATTGGAAACAACGTAGAGTTACTAAACTCAATCAAGGATCAAGTTGTGCAAATGTTTCTCACTTAGCGACTTAGGCGAAGCACAATATATACTTGGAATAAAGATCCACCGAGATCGAGCCAAAGAGGCCGATTGACTTTGTCATGATAGTTATGTGAATAAGGTATCGCAGCGTTCAATACGAGTAATTCTAAGAAGGGTAATCTCCCACGGCATACGGAGTTCAACTCACAGAAGACGTTGTCCCACCATTGCTAGATGAATGTAACGAAGCGACATACCTTACGCTTAGCTATAGGATCCATCATGATGCCATGTCACACTGCACTGATTGCCCATGCAGTAAAGAGTAACCAGTAGATACTGCTGCTTAACTAAAGCGAAAGCCACCGGATTGGTGGGGCGCATTTCCTAGTATCTCGAGAAGAATCCAAAGATGTTTTCTGGTATACGGTGGAGATGAAGATTTAGCAAAGGATGTGGTACACCGACGCCTGGGGCCAAACCGATGTAACGACTATCGCTCCGCCTGTGTATGGCTTTTGTCTCAACGTGAGCAAGATTCGAGGGAGTTCCAAATCGAAAATCATACGATTCTACCACGTAATCTAGTATATCGCAATTGCCTCAAGTTTTCTGTAAAGAAGCATGTTGGATAAAGAAGTCAGTGACCGAACTCAAGGTACCTAAGATTGGTGGACCAAGGAGTTTCTTTCAGACACCGGGGCAATAGCGCTCAAGCTACAACTCCCCAGCCATTAATCACAAGTCCAAAGATTTATTCTAAAAGTATCACCGATTAGAGATACGCTTGATGAGGTGATGTCAAAGTATGTAAAGTAGAAACAGAGGTCAATTCGTAGGACCCTTTACTAAACCACTAAGTCGCAAAGTACGACAGCATGCAAAATGTAATATAGGTCTAGACAGAGCCGCCGCAGCTGCGTTAGGGTTGTTGAGTCAAGATGCATTCATTGTGTTATGTAGAACAAATATTTGAATATTACCGCTTCTTATTTAATATATTTGTTTGTTATGTCTATATACTTAAATGTCTTTACATATATAATACACGTAGCAGAATCCGATGAAAGGAAATGCTAAATCCTCAGGTTAGCCTTATGTTTTCAAAGAGGTAACACATGAACTCAATTACACCCCTTCAAGCCTAGAAACATAGGATACCTGGGTGCCTTGGTCGATGTCGATAGTTGGGCGACAAGCATCATATGACCAACACGGGGCGGCTCGATGATCAAGATTGATCACGTTAGCCCGCAGGACTAGATCAATACCGCTGGCTGCCGGTTTGGTGACTCTGGGAGTCGTACGACCGAAACTAATTCATAGAAGAGTATGTATATCTCTGTCCTATGACATTTGCTTTAGAATTTTAGGTTCACAATTCCTAGACTCACGAGTATATATGACTATCTGTGTTATAAGGCCAAGCTCTCAGACTTTGACTATGACCAAACGCTCACCTTAAGCCGGGGATTATAACGGGCATATGTTGGGTCACACAAAGGAGCGAAGCGAGATGTCGGGAGAGTATCGGGAGGGATTTGGTCCGTCTCGATATACAAGGAAAGATTCAGCTCTCACACAGCTTGATACCGATTGGTTTAAGGGACGTCAGAATGCTTATTCGGCTCATACCGAGTAAAGAAAGTCAGGTGTTTCATGACACTTCTTATGGTTAGCCTACGACTAGAGATCGCGATAAAGGAATTAAGATAATCGCCCAAGGGGCGTTGGGAGTGTTGAAATCAATAAGAATTGATTCCATTTATTATGCCCGCTGGCGACAATCAGGTATCAATTCATTTACCGCCGGGTTAAACGTGATTATCGTAACTTAGTGTTCAACTTAGTAATTGTATATTACCAGCTGGTTGTCATGATAATTTAAGGGGTTATGAGCGATTGCTAGATCTTACTATTAATCGTTATAATAATAGTAATTGGTCAATTATTATTATTATACAACTTACTATTATCTCGAGCTCATGTCACACACATACAAAGGATGCTAGCTATATTTAAGCGTATGAAATTAAAGAACTGTATAATTGAGAAATGTATTTCTCAATTACAAGGGTTCTACATTTTATGTAGAATATCGATTGAACAAATAGAATCAATTAAATAGTTATTTAATTGGTTCGAGTAATTTTAGTATTTATCAATAACTTGAAAGATTAATTATATTGACTCATTATTTAATTAAGTTTTAATTAAATAGTTCAACTTATTAGCAACTCACAGTGTCTTAAACGAACTAATAGAGTTAACGAGTCAAGCTAATACTTAGCTGGTTTTTATGAGCAAACTTTAGGTTTTTATGACATAAGTTTTAAGCTTTTTTCATCAAAAAACCTGTGAGTACCGCCCTTTCGTCGAAATTCCTCCCAAGAATTTTGGGATTTTGGTTTTGCTCATCCTTCTTTACTAAAGATAAATTTCTGATTCAACCTCTCCTAGTGCGACCAACTAGATATCATATACGATTGATATTTCAACAAGGAGTCGAAGTAAGTCAAATTCACAACAAGCGTGAATTTTTGTGAATTTACTCCGCTACACCGTAGTACTGATCATATTGTAATTATATATTTTTGTATAATAATACCAAGCACTTTAAGATCCCCGAATTATGGATTTGTATTTATACTCATATATCCATAGAATTTTCCATCAGTCTTCCTATTCGGGCTTCTTAAATAATCTTTCAAATATGGACATAATTACATCACAAAATTTTTTGAAGACACTCAATCACAGTCGCTCCTCCAATCTTTACATATTCTATCACATGCATCTGGTTGGGCACCCATATGCTAACATTCGGTCAGTTAAAGAAGATAATTTCGGGCAAGAGCGGTAGACCTCGCTTTGCACACTCCACCCTCCGAGTAAAAATATGTAATTATGATTTGAAAGATTTGATTAGTCGTGAGAAACAACGGCCGCTTGAATTCTACTCTAAATTAGACATCAACAGATATAGGAGATTCATCAAAATAGTCTTTTTACAAGCCTTTGACGCGTATTCACGATCCCTCACTACGATGTCCTCAGGATTGATTAAGCTTGCAATTCAAGTAGAAGTCCTCATGCTGAGTAAAGATTCCCCGCAAGTCCTGGGCTGACATCGGGAGCTCTTCTAAATTAAAAAAAAATTGGTGGTAGATCCATCGGACTATATGAAAAATATATGTGAATAAGCCGAAGGATTTTTATGTAAAGATACATGATGAATTCTATAATATTCATTACGGGACTCCAACCAATCTATTTAACCGTATTGAATTAAAAGATCATGTATTTGGTTGGTAGATTTGACAATAGAAAGGTGAGTAAAACAATGAACACGTGAAGCTCAGAGGGTGTATTATTTGGACAAGTCCCGCGCTTAAGTGCTGATTTGACATTACTTTGTGACATTATTTGACAAGTCTGCATGTGAATTATTTGGCAAGTCTTCAGACGTTAATATTTTTCTCGAATGCACTCAACAAAGATAAATATCGACACTCAATAATTGGAACATAGTACAAGAGTAATATTTATCATACTTGGAGAAAATATCACACTTAAACAAGATACATGACACTTAAATAAAATACAAACTTAATTAAAATACATCACACTTAAACAAGATACAAATTTAAATAAAATACACACTTAAATGAAATACGTCACACTTAAATAAAATACATCACACATTAATACTAATTAAACGTACTCTTATATGAACTTAACGACCAAACAATTCAATCCTTAAATTTAACCACATCTCTTGTTCAAATTCATCCAACTCTTCTTTTCTTTGATTAAGGGTGTACAATTCTTGGGCTCTTGTTATGTAGTCATCATCTGAACAATCGCTTGGTTTTTCTGATAATGCTTTTCTGTATGAACCTACCCATACATTAATTTTAGAATTTATATCACTATAATGACTTTGACATTTTGTCGAAGTCCTTTGAGGGCCATTTGGTGAATTTTCATTCACATATGTAGCTATTTTACCCCAAAATGTATCCCCTTTTGGTCACTACCCAATTCACTATCATTACTAAAGTGAAAATAACCAGCTAGAAGTGTCTTATTTTGCTCGCTACTCCAAACCGAATACTTACTTTTTTTTTTACTGGTTCAGTTGGAGGCAAAAAACTATGTGGAGTGTCTCCATCAACATTTCCTAGAGAAATTTTGTGCGGAAATTTTTAGCCTGCTGATCCATCATAAAATAAGGTGTAGAACGATCCCTAAAATCGTTCTCCAGATTGTCGCTTCAAATCGCATATATGATAATTATGCGGTATGACATACCTAAATTTCATGCATCATATATGACATTTCCAAAGATTATTTGGCATTATATTAGGATTTTGATGTTGACTAGGAAACATAAAATTAGGTGGGAAATTAAAATTTTGATTAGGATCCATTAATTAGCTAAACTTAAGAAAAAGTGTTTAAAAAAAGAGAGAAAAAAATTATAATATGGAAGAAAAGATAAGAAATTTTTGATGGTGAAATGAGATCAATATTGGTGTCTATTTATAGATATTGAAAGATTAGGAACTTTGGTAAAAAAAAAAATTAAAAAAATATATATTTTCAGCCTCAAATTATCATTTTAAAATTAATAACAAATTTTTTTAAATAAAAAGAAAAAGTGAAGTGATAGAAAGTGGAGTAGCCATGCGCCCATGACCCCACTCACAGTGCCACTCATCCTTTTTTGCCAGAAAAAATTGGAAGTTTTTCAAAAAATTTGTTCTCCAATTTTTTTGTCAAAAACTACCTAATGGAGCAATTCATGGTAGTATTTGGTAGTATTTGAACTCAAAAACTACCTATTGGAGGTAGTCTATAAGTATTTTCTCATTATTGTTGATGATCACACAACAATTACCTGGACTCACTTGTTGTCTCATAAGTCTAATGCATTCCCTGTTCTTAAGGCTTTTATCACACACCTACTCATGATGGTTATAAGTCTAATATTTTTTTATGCAGAAAAAGGAAATTTACAGTAGTCTACCTATGTACACACACCACAACAAAATATTGTGGTCGAAAGAAAACATAGGCATTTACTTGACACCGGTAGAGCTTTCCTTTTCAATCTAAATTGCCTTAAAAAAATTCGGGTTAATGTATTCTCACACCCACCTATTTGATAAACAGATTTCGTTTATCATCGTTGAATAATAAAATACTTTTTGAACAATTGTTTTCCTTTTTACCTACATATGATCATTTTAGAACTTTTGGATGCCTATGTTATGCCACTACTCCAAAATCTGGTAGGCACAAGTTTGAATCTAGAGCTCATCCATGTATTTTTGTAGGATATCCTTTTAGCAAGAAATCATATAAATTGTATGATTTGCATTCTAGAACCATATCTTTTTCTAGAGATGTTACATTCTTTGAGCAATGTTTTCCATTTCATCATCATAGTCTTCCAACTGATTTTGTATAACTTGTCATGTACACTGATATTGCTTCTCATATATTCTTTCCTGCACATACTAGTGTAATATCTCCTATAAGTGATTCTACTGTTCAACTTTTCAATTCTCCTATTCATGATCACATTTCTCATTCTTCTCATGTACTCAGTCCTTTGCAAGCTTCTTCTTCTGTTTCTCCTGTAATTTCTTCATCTCCTATTGCACCTTTACAAACTTCTAATGACATTTTACCTTGAAGGTCTACTAGAGTTACAAGTGAACCAGCTCATCTCAAGGATTATGTGTGTTACAGTGTGCAGAAATCTTTTGGATTGAAATCTCATTCTGACAATTTGAATTTTCCTACTACTTTGTTGCTTCTATTTCATCTTTAACGGAACCTACAACCTATAAAGTAACCTCTAAATATCCTAGATGGGTGGAAGCAATGGCTAAAGAATTAGAAGCCTTAACTACTAATGGAACTTGGGTGTATATGCCATTACCACCTGGAAAAAGGCTTGTTTCTTGTAGGTGGGTGTACAAAATAAAGTAGACAGCAGATGGTTCTATAGAGAGATTCAAGACACGACTTGTTGCAAGAAACATGGTATAGACTACCATGAAACTTTTTCCCCTGTGGTGAAGATGAGTATAGTTGGAAGTGTGTTGGCTGTTGCTGCTTATCATCATTGGAATCTTTATCAGCTAAATGTAAATAATATATTCCTACATGGAGAATTAGGAGAGGAAGTATACATGAGGCCTCCAGATGGTGTTCAGCTTCCACAAGGCACAGTTTGTAGGCTCATGAAGTCACTATATGATCTAAAAACAAGCCTCAAGAAAATGGTCTGCCATGCTTTTGCTTTTTTGATCACTTTAGGTTTCAACTAGTCCAAGAATGATTATTCTTTACACATCAAACAAGGGTCGGCTGGGGTTGTTGTTCTTGCTATGTATGTTGACGACATTTTGGTGAAAGGATCAGATACACAGTCCATGAATCAGTTAAAGTTGTAGTTACGCAAAGAGTTCAGCATAAAAGATTTGGGTTCGCTGCATTATTTTTTGGGTTTCGAGATAGGTCGAACTCATGATACAATCACAATGACACAGTGTAAATTTGTGTCTGACATGATTAAACAAAGTGGGATTGTGCAGCAAGACAAGACAGACAAACTATGCTTGACTCATTTTCCTTTAAACAAAAAATTGCATCCAAATGAAGCTGCTGAACTTCAAGATACAGAGTTTTATAGGAGTATGGTTGGGAAATTGAATTTCCTCACTAATTCCATCTTCTACATTATGTTCATCAAACAGCTAATCAAGGCATAGTTCTCAAAGGGTCCTCCAAGCTGCAGTTATAGGCCTTCTCAGATTCTGATTGGGCTTTTTGTCCCACTACAAGGCGCTCAGTAACTGGCCTTCTGATCAGCTTGCGGACATTCTTACAAAGATATTGCCTTCGCCACAACATCGCCATTTGTTATCCAAGATTGGGTTGCTTCATTCTACTTCGCATCCAGCTTGCGAGGTGTTAGCATCCAACAACTCAACAACTAACAGTTCAGTTTGTTAGGAAAATTAGTTGGTTAGTTGATAGATAAAGCCACGTGCTTGGTGTGCATAGATCAAAGTATAAATACTCATATAAGTTCATTTGTATCATTAAGAAAATACAATACAAAATGCTCCTTTCTTCTGTATTTTCCTCTGCAAACTTTTCATTCAGTTTCTTCTCTTTTTTCTTTTCTTTTTTAAATCGTTCCTCTACAAGGAATCGATCTCGGAACCTCATCATATGAGTAATATCTTTTTTTAGTTGAATATTCAATCGATCATTGACTCCATTAAATCAAGGAGAATATCAAAAGGACAATACAAAAAATGTAGAAGGCACATAAAGGGTTTGAACGTAGCTGAGCGGTGGTAATGGTGACAAGGTTGAAGATAATTGAAAATCAAGTGTTTATTCATTTTAACGAAAAAATGGATGGAGGGGGCAACTTTATAACATAGAAAGTTGAGGGGATAAATTGAAAGACCTTCAATTTTTACACTCCACCAACATTTCAATTTTTCATTTTTACCTTTGATTTAGCTTTATGAGAATTTAATTTTATCAATAAATATCAAGCTATAATAGTAATTTCACATTCAAGGAATGAATATCATTTGAATGTAACCAAAGTCCAATTAAAAATTCGCACATAATTTGGTGGCTATGTACAATTAAGCCATCAAATAAAGATGAGTCCATTTTTTTTTTTATAGCTTTGAAGGACATTAAATTTTGCAGATATTGTCAATAAAGGATAACGCCATCATTTTTGGAGAACTTTCAAGACGATTCTAACCTTTATACATAAATTTTGAGAACTTTACTACTCCCTCTTTTTCTTTTACTTGTTATTCTAGATATTTGCACATTAATTAATAAAAAAGTTAGTTTTACGTATATACCCTTAATTGATTATTCACTAAATTTTTATTTTTTGATTATTTAATATACATATCCTTACTTTTGATGACTTTATATTAAAAGTAAAGTACACAATGAATTAAATAAGAAAAATAAATATGTTTAATGTTAAGGATAAAATTGAAAAAAAATTAGATATTTTGTTTTCATAAAAGATAATAATTAATCATTCAGAAACATTAGTGTTTTTTTTTCAAAATCGGAATCCTTGTATCGTAACCTTGTCATATGCGCGCTTCGATATCGTGGACTCATCATTATGTGAAATATATCATAGCCACCAGACTAACCTTAGTTATTAACATTAATGTTCACAAGAGCTAGAGTTTACTCTATTTAAATTACTAGGCCAATTACAAAGTTTGGGGTTATTCCTATTAATATCTTGAAGATTTACGGCCTTAGCGACCTCGCTTATTTAAGTGGGACCCGGCAAGTCGATCGGGTAGTTTTTATTTAGTTTAAAAAATATTATGGTCAGAAAGGACAAAAACCATTGAATCATATTAGTTTTTTGTTAACAACATATTAAAGTATTCACATGTATAAATAAACTATAAACTATTAAAGTTATTTAATACGAAATATTATATGGATAAAAGTATTGACGCATTTAATGCTAAACAAATTAAATTATTTAAATAATATATTGACGCATTTAATGCTTTTATTCATGTATTGTTCAATATTATATAAATATATCATGTTCTATCCATATACATTAAAGAATATTACATTAAACAACTATTATCGTATAATCAAAATAATTAGAATACAATCTTATTACTTTATAATATTATGATGAATATTTATCTTTTTAATAATATATTATTTAACACAAAATAACCTTTATTATATACAGAATATTATATTAATGAATCTTACGTTGTTATCCATTTATTATGCAATATTAAATAACTTTCATGATTTATCCTTCTACTTGTAAGAGGTTATGGGTTCAATCCCCACTACTACCATATTTATTTTTTAAGTTACCATAAGAGGTCATGAGTTCAATCCCCACTTCAACCATATTTATTTTTTAAGCTACCATATTTATTTTTTGGCTAATTTACTTTTTGGTCCCTATACTATGTTTATCGTTTCTAGTTGGTCCCCGATACTTTCCACCTGCCTGTGCATGGTCCCTATACTTTCATCGCTTCGCATGGTCCATATCAAGCTTCAAAATGTCCCTAGTTAGTCCCCTATACTTTCGACAGATAAAATGACTATTTGCCCTAACACTAAACTTAAGTATAGGGACCATATTTTACATAATTATAAATAAGCCATGGTACAAGTCATGTGCTCTTTGGGTTTTATGATGGATTCGTTAGGAGGCAAATGTGACGGGACCGCGCGGCGTGGGTGCGTAGGTAGGGTACGTAGCGTATGTCAAAGATATAAATGACAATAGCTCGCGACTATATTGGGGGGGTAGGCAGTGGGGCTCTGCTAAAAGAAGAAAAGGCAATATGACTATAGTTCGGGGGTGGGGAGGGTAAGCCAGTTAAAGAAAGAAACCGTGGGGTTTATAATTAAAATATAACCCCACGCTTCTTTAACAAACCCCACCTATAGCCCCCGAACTATCACATTTTTATCTTCGACATATCTTACCCCTACCCCAACTCCTACACCCTATCCCACGCCCCGAACTATTGTCATTTTTATCTTTGACATACCTTAGCCTTCCTGTACCCCTACCCTACCCTACCTTACCCCCTACCCCCACCCCACAATCCCATCTCACCACTGCCCCTAACCGAATCCATCATAAAACCCAAAACTCCGTGAATCTACTACCCACCCAAAGCACTATAATTATGTGGGGGAATATTGGCCTTATACTTGGGCTTAGTTGTTGTATTGAAAATAGCTTATTTTATGCGTAAAAAACCGAAAGTATGTGGATTCAATCTGTGACCATGTCTCAAACGATAGTGCACTTACGCCAAACGATAAAGATGCGACTACGCTCAAACGACAAAGATAGCGACTAACTAAAACAATAAAGATAAGAGTTCCTTCTAGGGTCAAGTCGAGCTAACGGGGCAAGCCCATGAATAGCCCAATGGGCCCGATTTGTTTGCCATGTCTCTCTGCAAGCACCTTTGCAAGTATTTCCACAAATATAGACATCCTCCTGGAAGACAGTGGTCGGAAATCTTTGGCAGAATCTATTCAAAATTTCAAATTGCTTGTTTCGGCATTGTTGGCATTCAGATGGAATTTTGCAATAGATAAAAATGAATTGAAAGTGTAAAACAACAAACTATAAAACAAACAAGAAATTTTAGTTATAATGACAAATAAAAAAACGAGAAAAAGTATTTCTCGATTCTGAATTTCAACATCATCTGGAAAGACAGTTTCATAGTAAATTGTCCTCGAACCATTTTGAACGAATTTTTTTTCTGGAAACAGGTTCAATCTAGAATCTAAAATTATTAAATGTTTTTAACGTGAAATACTTTTGATGTTTTCATGAGATATAAAAAGAGACGTAAATGAGGCAGGTGACAAATTTCCATCATTTTAATTATTATCTTATACAAAGTAGGAGAAATAAAACTAGATATTTGACCGACAATATATTCCATTAATAATTAACAAGAAATATATATCCGGCTAGAAAGTAAGTAAATGCATAGAAAATAATTAAACTTTAATACATCATAATCCTATCAACCGAAAGAGGAATCATTGTTATCAAAATACAATCCCTTCACTAATCAAACAACACATTATGAAATATCTAGAGTGACGACCACCCATGTCTGGCTCTCGCCTCATGCAACCTCCGTCAGAGCCACCTCGGTCCTCAGCTAGTAGCGACCATGACGACTGAACACATGACAAATGAGTAGAGCAGGGAGACATTAACAAATTTTAGCTGATATATAAGAAGCTTGAACCACAAATGTATCGGGGTAAGAGGAGCATCAATCTATATTCTAGCAGCAAGCAATAAAGCTAAAAACAATTCTACTTTTACATTTTGTTTTTCTATACGAAACTTTGAACTTTAATTTGATTATTTACCTTTTCAATAGATATAGAATTTACATCATTGGATTTGTGTTTTAAAATGCTTTCATAATATTACTTTTGTAGTTGTCAATACATAAAATTTAAAGGTTCTTCATGGTCGAAGCTTCCTATCTAACAATAAAAACATCAATTTAAAACAATTGGAGGATTACCAAAGGGGAGAGTAAACAATGAGCAACCTAATTTAACACCAATTAGACATTTAAGAGACGCTATGCTACTAATGGAATGGGTTAATGAGGTTAAACCCCTACTCACCATAGACTTTTGTTAGTATCTATCACAAAAAGATGAGAAGGTACAAATGGACAACCAGTAATCAAGGCCTGTGTCGGATTTTTAACTAATCAACCTTCCCAGCATAAACCCCTTTATCTAATCAGAATACAGAGCTAATTTACTACTAATCAAACAATGACTGTTACCTAATCAAATTTCAAACCTCCTTCAGCAGAAATAGTATAAAAGTAGCAGTAATAATAAAATATCAGGAAAAGGACCTGTGTCGATCATGATCTCGTGAGCGCTCTTTGGATCTCGAGCGCGATCGACGATGACTTCTAGAGTCATAGCTTCGGGAACGATCCCTGTCTCTGTCCCTTTCTCGTTCTCTATCATATCCACGATCACGGTCACTGCCCCGATCATTGCCCCTAATCCTACGATCATCTCTACCTCGCTCATGGCTACCACCACGATCTCGATCCCGACTTGGTTCCCGATCACGACTTTTTCTCTCTCTTGATCTGTGCACAGTAATGTCAACTAATTTCTGTTCCGACACAGGGAGGGGGGCTTATTTATAACAAAATATAAAGAGCTCAATTCTACCTCCTCTCTTCTTCAAGGGCTTTCCTCTTCTTATCTCTCTCCTCCTGATTAACATATTGCAGTTGAATAAATTATGAGCAAGATTCACTAAACCAAACCGGATGCAGTTCAATTTATACAGCAACCAAGAGAATGAGTTATGATGGTAATGTTGGTGAACATATAAAATGAAGATAATAATGTACAATTAGGCAAACAAGAAATCTGAATCCTAGAGCTGTAAACAGTAATTTTTCACTTTTTATCAAACAATTACATGACCACATTCCTGTTAAATCTAAGCACCATGCTAATTTCAAACTAACTTGCCAGAGCCTTGTTATCACAGTAGTAATGGAGGGACAGGTTTTACAGATCAAGTTATGATCTCTTTCCCTTATATTTATCCCCTCCATTTTCTAAATTAAATTATTTTGTTTACTGAAAAGTAAGAGAGAACCAATGCAACTATGACAGAAGGGAACCAACCAATGTCATTGGAAATCTTTCAGAGGTAGCTGAGGATATATGGGGCAAAACAAACTAATCTACATTCAATTTACTAAATGGATATCCAAATTCGAACTTTTATCCAAGCTCCGCAATAATCATGAAGAGCACCGACAACCATGTGCAACTTTCACGAGATAAATTTATGATATCCAATACACAATTGGATGTGTTAAGGGATAACACCATACCACAATGATATCTGATAACTGAAAAAAAAACAAGACTGCAAAATTCAAGGAATGTTTATTATATAACTACAAGAGTGGGTTTGCAATTATATAATTTATCTAAGTCAATATGTCCATAAGGTGCCCAGAAGCAAAGATGAGAATGTTGAGATCATTGTGTGAAGTTAATCGCAAAGTCAAAGTTATAGATTAAGTCATTCGAGAAAAAATAGGGATTCTCCAAGTGAGGATAAATTGTGGGAGAACAATTTCAGGTCCATGTTAGGCAAAGTTGTGAATAGCGTTTAGCGGTCCATAGCGGCGAAACTCCAAAAGCTATAGCGGCGTAGCGGTATAGCGTAGCGGTACTTTTTCGTAGTTTTATATATGACACGAAATTTAAATTAATATTACATTTTTAATACTGAAAGGCTTCCTTTAATGTTAAATTAATATTTGTATTAATTAATGTTACTTTATAATTAAATAAGTTATTTAAGTTAATCAAAAGTAATATTAATTAAATTTAACATGTTGACTTTATAGGTCCACAATCTTAGTCTTGAATAGTTGGTCCAGAATTAATAATTATACATTAAAAAAAATCAACCTAATCCAGCCCAACTAACACAAGCCCATTATAAGTATAAGCTTAAGCAAAAAATCAGAAAACCTAATCTCTCCTCTTCCTCCTTTTTCTTCCCCCTCCTTTCTTCTTCCTCCATTCTCTTCTATTTACAGTCAAACAGTAACTACATAACTCCCCCATGAAGTAATAGATCTTGTTTTTTCAAAGAGTTAGAAGGGGTTAGAGTTAAATAGGTGTTAAAAAGCCGAGCTCCGAAAATCCCGCTATAGCGTCGCTATCGCGACACCGCTTAGCTGCTCGTAGCTGGCGCTATAGCGGGTTTTTTGGGAGTCGACCGCTACGCTACCATTCATAGCCTCCGAACAGCTATTTGCCTCATGAGTAGCGCTTATTCACAACTTTGGTTAGAGGATGTTCAATAGAGACACCAATATGAAGGTGAGAAGCTATGGTAACCACAAATGGAAATAGGAGCTCAAACTAAAGAGGAGCTGGACATAGTATAATGTTAAGCAGGCCTAAATCAGGAAAGCTACGACGACGAATAAATATGAAATGAACCAACTAATATTGTGGTTTGACTCTTGGTCTACCAAATGACCAAACCCATTGCAGCCTCCTCTAATTCTAGTAGCTATTAGTCACATGTTTAAAATTCCTTACCCTGAGTATGCTATCGCAAATTCAAACAAAAGGAATTTTCGACATTACAAAAACACATAAACGTAAATATCACAATACAGCCTTGTCAATAAATATTATACATCAGTACAAGGCAATGAGAAAAAGGAGACCAGATGAATACCTGAAGCTCAGCTAACTTTTCTCGAATTTGCATGTAGCCCAAGTGAAGCTTCCCCCCGAAATGGTCAGCTAAACGGCGGTCACTGAATCCAGAGAGAAGATTAGTCAGCAATGAGACTTAAAGGTAAAAGAACAAAAGCTTGAGTCACATTTCCCTTAAACTTTCTAGCCAACAACCCACTTGACTAACAAATATAAACAGAAAAAGACGCACATTTCTGTAGCTGCAAAAGATTATCCTCGTAAAACTGGGCCCAAAAGCTTGCTGGGGACAAGGAGGTATTCCAAGTCAATTAAACGTGCTGGAAGCTCCAGAAACTACTTTAATGCTAGCCTTACATTGCAAAAAAGAAAAACGAGCCAAAGAAAAGAAAGGGAAATTACTTGTCATAAACACTCAGGAATGCTCCACATATGTCACAGACACGAAGCTTCTGATCAGTCTGGAAAACAAGACAATACAAATCAGAAAAAAATAAATGGCCACCAAGATGTCAACAGGTATATATTAATATCATAATAACCAAGTTGTTATGGCCAATGACAAGGACAAGCAAGGCTGAAATCACAGATTTATAGATTTATGTGATTGATTAATATCAAACTCCTGTCAGTTAAATATTTTCAACCCATTACACCTAAAAAAGTAAAAACAGGCCAATATACTAACAAAATATGATCTGAATTTCCCCCCTCCAAAACAGCAGTTTATTTTCCATTGTTAGGCTAAGAAGTCTCCTCTTTTATCTATAATGCACGCTGCCAGAAGATTCAGCACTTCTAGACAAAGCTTTACATATTTCGAACTCAAGCGTTATGGTTCATTAATTTATTTCAATGCTTCATATGAGTGCAGAAGATAATTTATTTCAGTGCTTCATCTGACCTTAGTCGATAATTTATTTCAGTGCTTCATCTGACCTTAGACACTCGACATATTTTAGGTTCAATACAAATTTATATTCTTTGCTCGATATATTTTTGGAAAGAGAAATAGATGTTCCTAAGAGAGTGCCAGAAACTTACTATGCGCACATCAGCAGCAGTATACTTCACTGTATCTGTTGCAGGCTCTTGTCTTGCAGGCAGCTTAAAAATAAGAAGAAGAAAAATCAGGGACTCATGGCCATGCAAATTAAAGGGTGGAACATACTCTACTAATTTATGTAGGAGGATAGAACAACTGTAATACAGAGTAATAGTTAATAAATAAATTTGGAAGACACAATATTCTAGTACTTTAAATTTATTAACTGAATTAAAAAAAAAAGTAATCTTATACAAATTGACAAACCTTCTTGAGAGCTTCAGCCTCCTCCAATGCCTTTTGAGCTTCATCAACCATACCTTGCTCACCTATCACATTGCATAAGAAAACGAATGGAAGTTATGCTTTCAGGAGGACTCATATATGTAAAAATGTTTTACAACATTCAGATGGCATTCTAGCAGGATTAAAAAGGGGGGTAGGGGGACATAAAAATAAAAAGTTGCTATTCTTGGTGAAGGATATGAAGTTGAATTTAAATAGGTAGATTCAAATTTTAGAGTGGACTTTATAATGGAAGGATACTAAATATATTGACAATCTCGTAAATCTTCTATATGAAAAACTCCAGATGGGAGAATTAATACTCCCTCAATTTCAATTTAATTGATCATGTAGCAAAAATTTGTCTTCACTTTTTACTTGATCATATAGGATTTCAATACAACTTTATTTTGATCTTTCTACTTTTGGCCTTAATAAAGCACTTTTTATCTTTATGATTAACTAAAGTATTTTTGATAAAATACTTTTTAGGATATATTAGTAATATTATTCAACCCATTAATAAAGTACTCCCTCCATCCCAAATTCTTAGAGATTTTTTTCCAAAATAAAAATTCCAAAATTGATTCCTAGTTTGATCAATTTGTGAGTTGTGTAATGAAGGAAAAATTTGAACTTGTGAGTGTATTTCAAATTTGCATAAAAAATTAAGGAAAGCCAAATGTCCCCTAGAAAATGGAAAGCAGGGACTACTTTTTACCTCCATGAACAAGTACATTAAATTGAAATAGATACTCCAACTAGTGTGTATAATTGTTCTTACATATAATAGAAAGCCTTAAGAATTTAAAAGATTAGAATTGTACATGAACAAAACAATTATACAGTGGCATCTATCAGCATTAATAATTTCGTTAATGCATAATGATGAATAGAAAACACAGCCAGGAAAGCAAGTATAAGAGGATGTACCAAGATCTTCAGCTTTTTTTAATTTCTCGTTGATCAATTCTTGTATGCGAGGATCTGGAGCAACCCCAGGTACTGATTGCAGAGGATTTGTCAGGGGCTGGGGTAGAGATTCCCTATCTCTGTTAAATGCATCAAGGAGGAGCACGGACTGTAATGAAAAGGAGAGCAACAATATTGTTAGTTCTAATGTGAATATATGCTAGTGAATTCTTTACTTTCTAAACATAGTGCATTTCCCACGGCACCTGCATGTCAGCTCTTTTAGTTCGAAGTTCATCTATTTCTTCCCATGTCCGAATTTTCATGTCTGTCTTTCCTTCAAGATCTGTAAGATATCAGCAAATATTTAAAAAAAAATAATAGAATATGATCAAATTACTCGGTGGTTTATATCGTGCCATCAGTAAAACATAATTCACTTATGCATCGTGCCATCAGTAAAACATAATTCACTTATGCTATTAGTCTCCCCCTCCCAATTGGATTGAGGGGAGTTTTGACATCCTCGAAGGTAAGGTGATCTGCCAAGATGGAGAGTAGTTCCAGGAGGGGGTCAGATGAAATAAATCATTTTAATACTCTAATCATGAGTAAAAAATGGCAAGTGTTTCAAAAATAAGGGAATTGTTCAACAAAGAAAACTTGTAGCATCTAGAAAAAAAAATTGAAGAGCAATATAAATCATTTTCATTGTGTTTAATACTAATGACATAGTGATCTTATAATATTGCAGCAATTCAAGGTTTTCTAAAGTCATAACTAAATATTTCATGAATTATAAACCAATATAGAGATGGATATAAATGGAGTAGGATCAACCTCATAGGTCATATGCAACTGCTTCAACACTTGAGTATCTTATATAATTTGGAATATATCCATATGGGGTCTACATCCAACACATATGTCCAAAAAAGGAGTTTCTAAAAGAGGACTTTCTGGGGCTAAAGTTAAAAAAACTATGGGATAATTACAAATGGATGTTGTTCAGGGGAACACTACAAGTTACTGCAGCCATTATCCTTTTATCTGAATAACTTTTGTTAGTTATGATCCAAAGAGAACACAAGGTTCTGATTCTACCATATGTGGATTAACTTATAATATACGAATAAGTACATCTTTGTGCATTTCAAATGCTTAACATAGTCAACACTTCAAGTCCACCTCCCCCACCATAAGAAAAATCCTTCGATATGGAACCATCATACCAATAGCGGGCAAATTGTAACCAAACATACCATATTGATCAGCTTCTATCAACTTCTCCTTTATTTGCTTTGACAGTTCAGCTGCCTCCGGTGTCTGATTAAAATTCACCACCAATAAAGATATGAGATTCGGCCAAGGAAGCACAAAGACTTGACAGGACTAATAACTAAAAAACAGAGAATTAGTTAACAACCAGAGTCACTTCTGAAACTGAGATGGCAATGGCAGCTTTAGCATCCTCTTCATCAAGCCTCTTAAGAGCTCGCGTAATTTTCCGGTCACATTCTACGATAAGCCTATCAATGACATCCTCCAATTCCCTGTCATAGTTATCTGTACCTTTTTCTTTTGCTTCCTCATATCTAATTGAAGTTAAAGTATTTCAAATAAAGTAAAAATATCGACCTTCCAGAGAGGTAATATAAAATATATTCACTCTGGAAGGGAGAGAGGGGTGGGGAATTTGCCTGGAGTTATCGTATGATTCACCTAGAAGTAACTTTCTAGGGAAACAAATACACAATGTAAGTTCTATTGTGTTCTGTGCAATAAGATATGAACAATGCAACTCACAATAGACTTATAGCGGGAGCAAACTTCACCATGTCATTCAGAGAAACCTAAGATCAAGTGTAAATATTGTTTATCCTGGCTAGTATATCAATATAAGTCTGATATGGAATAAAATATTATTCTCTCCTTGCCGGCACCAGGCTGCCAACATAAACAGGATAATCATGGTAGGAATCCCGCCAAAGAATTCATAAATGGCAGGTAAAGGATACTGTTTTCTAAGCTGCAAAGAGTGCACCTTAGGGCACGGGCCCATGTCCATTTTCTGCACCATAACATTGGAAATAAATTAGAAGAAAATAATTCCATTTAAAATTGAAGGAATGTGGAACATATACTTTATAATTTTCCTCGGTATACAACAAACACTTACCATGGAGGATTATTTACTAGCTGAGATTTCATAATGTGAATGATAAATTTTAAAATAATTTATTTACAAGACTTAAACAATTTCCAGACCTAGTTCTACGGGCCCAGTGATGTTTAGCAAGCAAGAAAACACAAACACTACTTCCCTGTATCTACACAAAGTGCAATGGATGTCGAATGGAAATCAACCTATATATAGACTAGCAATTGTCCTTTCCCGATGAAATCATTAACCTCATTCAGATTAAATAATTTAATTGTGAACTCTGCGGAGAAAAACTGCAATTCTAACAACCCAATTAATGTCAATTTAATTGTTAAAAGCTCTGCAGAGAAAAACTAAAATTCTAACACCCCAATTAATATTGTCACAATATATCAATCTACTTCAATAATCTTTACAAAATAACAACTACGATCAATGGTATTTTTAGTTATATTCAAATAAAGTAGCTGGTGATTTAATTTAAAAAGGAGGAAGAAGGAGAGGATTCGTACAGTGAGTTGGAAGAGTTCGTGAGGACAGAGGCCAGAGAGGAACAGACGACAAACATCACGATCGTAGTACTTACGATCCACTTCTGTTACGTCTCCGTTCCTATTCGCTCCCATTAGAACATCCAGCTGCTTCCTTATCGCATCCATTTCCCCCCCTCCCTCTCTCTCTTTTGGGTTATTAGGGTTCCACTGGAATTTTAAAACCACTCCGTTTAAATAACAGTGCTTATTCTTCGTTTAAATTTACTACACCCAAATAGTGTTTTTTAAGTACTGAAATGACTATTTTACCCCTGAACATATTTTCTGTAACTACAACACTTACATATAGGAGGGCATAATAGTCATTTAACCACCCAAACACTAACTATACAGCTCAGTTACTTTGCTGATAATTGGATTTATGCCCAAGTAAGGCCCGATAAGATAATGCTCCGGTTGATAGTGGAAATATATCCATTACCATTAGATATCTAAATTTAATTAATTTTTATTTTTATCTTTTTATAAATTAGCGATGAGATATATTTAAATAATGGATAGTAAATAAACTCTCAGAATACAAACTGTACAATGGTCAATACTATATGACCTTACGCAAGTATAAAACGCGTAATAATAGCTTAAATATTTAATATGCTGGAAAAAAACGGTTTCGAATCAAATGTCTGAGTTGAGAATACGCTATTCAAGGCATAGTTGTACGGTTTTTTACTTTTGTCTGAGCCTATAATGGAATCATCGGCCGGCCCCCCGCTTTCGCAGTTTGAGGTTGTGGTGTCCCTTATAGATTTAAAGAGGTTTCCAACGCGTACGGACCTATAGACATGCTTTGAGCCGTAAGGTACGAGGTCAAGTTTATTTTGCCTCAAACTAAACGGATAAAAGTGAAGGAAAATAACATGCAAAACTTGTTCATAAGCATAAACGAATAGCATACAAGATCATTTAAATTGTATATAATCAGAACTACATAAAATATATATTCATATATATAGATTTTGAGCACTTACAGCTCAACGGAAATTACCAACTAGTCTTTCACTTAAGCCTCCTTTCGTATCCTAGTAAATTAGCACCACAACGGTTGGTGCCTCTAGTTGGTCCATACGAGGAGTGGTTGAATCACTAACTGGATTTGCTGTGAACCTCAAGAACATTGATAACAAAATCAAGCCAATTGGCTTGATGTTTGGTTGGCTGAGTGAGTGGAGTGAGGGAGGCGCGAAACGGAGGGAAAGATGATTAGGGTTTTTCAACTTAATCCTTCCTTTATATATAGCCACACTCCTCTTCACCCGAATATGCTCTTGACTCAAGAATCCAACCACCAACTCGTTAAAGCCGTTAACCAACTAAATGCTAACGAGTAAGTAACTAACAAGTTACTAATGAGGTCTACTAGTCAAACCGTTAATTAAACTACCAAGTTAATTAATTTGTTTCGTCTAATTTATATTTTACACTATAAGTGTAAAACTCTCGATTGAGTATCTCATTGATTTCAATCAACTCTCAATTTAGCAATCATGATTTAATTTCATTCATGAAATAAAACTCAACGTCACTGTATGTGTATGGCCTTCTGAGCTCAAATAATAACGGTCGTATAATATAATTGACCATTATTATTATTATTATAACGATTATACATGAGATATAGCAATCTGACATAATCCCAGATATTATCATGATAACCTGGCTAGTAATTATAATTACTATTATCGAACATTTAGTTTGAGTAATCTCATTTAACTAAAACTAGTAAATGAATTGTTACAATATTTATCGCAACGGACATAATTATAGAAATCAATATACACTGATTTCCAACAAAAAGCACAAGCGGAAGTGGGCTCTACATCCCGGGGGCCGGAGGGGCTAAGGATCGGAATGTGTGCATCGAGGAAGTCTCGGAAGAAAGCCCCAAGAAGGGGTGGCCATATGAGGAGATTCGGAGTATCCTGCTCGCCGAGAAGGATCCGTGAGTCTCAAGATTGGCGCAAATACCAGGCGCAGCACGAGATTGTGCTCATCCGAGTCCTCAGGGAGTATCGGGATATGACCGGGGTGGACCCGGAGGTGTCAATTCACCGGCTGTATGTCGATCCTCATTATAAGCCCATCAAGTAGAAGAAAAGGACCTTCTCTCGGAGGAGTAAGCAGAGCGGCCATCGGGGAGGAGTAGATAAAATGTCAGCAAAGGTGATTCGGGAACTCTTGTCTCCAACTTGGTCGGGCTAATGTGTGGTGCTAGTTCCAAAACCTAACGCGACGCGAGGATGTACACGACTTCACCAACATCAACAAAGACTCCGCCTAAAAGACATTATCCTTTGCCTAATATCATAGTGTGATGGTTGACTCCAAGCCACTGGGTATAAGGTAAGGTGTCGACTTCCCGGATCTTTCGATATCATTAGATATTCATGCAAGGCAGGAGGATGTGTGTGCAGGTGTTAATCGCGCTTGTAGTTGAGTATGTCATCTATTCCTGGAAGGTCATGGCCTTCGGCTTGAAGAACGCGGGAACCACGTACTCAAACGACGGTAAATGTATAAAGTGTGTTCTTCAACGATTGGTCGAAATATGTGGAGATTGACAACACAATTTTATGTCTCGGCTCCAGTCCATGTCGTCAAGTAATATAGTTGAAAAAGTAAGAGTATCGTCTCACAAGTCCCAATTTATTGAGTACTAGTTCGTTTCAGGCTTCTTTAATTAACTAAACAACAAATAATGATTTAAACTGATTAAAATACTAAATTAAACTAATAATAAACTAAATTAAATAACTAAAACAAAAATAACCAATATTAATTAATAATACGAAAGTTAGCCAGGACACATGATTTCGTTAGATCGTCATTATATTTTATAACAAGAGATTCTAAAGTATTAATATTCTCTCCTTACAATACTAACCTCTATTTTCAAGAAACTACCTATATCTCTGGTACGATACTTAAAATATTGAACCGGATGAAATTAACAATTGGCTAGAACTTGCACATGACACGCACTCATATTCATATGGTAAAATGAAAAATTTGTTCTAATTATCCGCTTTCTAAGTAGATCACCCCTATGTCTAGCAATTAATCACTTATGCGAACAATTTACTAAATTGGCCGGCTTAACGAAAAAGTAATTTGTGTGATCGTGAATACGCATATAAGACTCGTGATTCATGCAATCCAATTCGTGGGTGATAATCACAATAATTAGAATTATAAATAAACAATAAATAAAATCTCACACAAAAATAAATAAATCCAACTACATCATCGCCCTAACTAATAACAAATTAGCTCTCGTAATTAAAAAACAAAAAATTAAATAAATAAGGTTAATGAAAATCATCCGAAAAAAATAATAAAAAATGGGAGTGGCTTTCACAGGCGCTGCGTGGTCGTTGCCTCGTGCGTGCCGCCTCCGTATTCAACTTTCTCGGTGCGTGAAAAGCACCTCTTTTTATAAATTCAAGTCTAAGTAGACGCGGGTAAACGACCGGGCTCGGTGGGCTATTCGCGGGGCTTGGCCCGCAGCCCGGTTCGGTCCTCATCCAAAGCCCCTGAGGCCCACGAAGGGCCCACCAAATTCGCTTATAAACGTAATCGATAAAGGGCCAAGGAGTTTAGCTCTCAACCCGGCCCGCTCGAGCCCACGAGCGCCTTCTCGGCCCTGGGTTCGGCTCTAGGCCCCTAAGCCGAGACAAACGCTACCACGCTATATTAGACGTGGGTAACGCTTAATCCAATTAACATGGTCCAAACATATGAAATTAACGTGGAAGTAATTCAAAGCGCCGTAACGCTTAAACCCATGAGATAAATCTAGAATTCAATATGGTAATTTTAGCATTAGCAAGTTGCTTACCACGCTTAACGCAGTATCACAAGCGTATTACAAATTTTAAAGCAACAACACAAATCGAAGTCAATGAGCAGAAACAACACATGACATAAAATTGAAAACCATAAATACTAAATTGTTCAAATACTAAATCGCAAACCATAAATACTAAATTGTCTTCGAACACCGCGCATGACATAAAATAAAATAAAACCATAATTGTTTCAAAGTACATAATAACATAAAACTAAAACATATCTACTCATGTGTTTCTTCGGAGTCGCCAACCGGTGGCGGCGGTGGTGGTCGTGGGATACCCCCGCATTATCAACCTCATATCTCTACTTGGCGCCGTAAGCATGATCAATCCTAAGACCCTGGCTTTGGCCGATGACCGCCGCCTCATACCCGCAATCTCGCAAACATTTTGCTCTCATGCCGGTGTTTAGCATCTCCAACAAAGATCGACGATGTTCCATAGAGGCCCCCGCTCGGGTCGATGCACGTAAATCGGGTCAGGATAAAGCTAAGGGTCTCATTACTCTCGGTGTCCATCCTAATGGCGGCATCGGGGGTGGACACTTGTTGTAAAATCCTCTGCCATCATCTCCTCACGAGCTCAAATCTGCTCGAAAACTCCCACTTAGAACGCAACACACCCTCCCACATATACAACCCCCGGCAAGCAAATTCCATCAAGCCCGATCATACTTTTCCCGCTTATATTAAAATTATTTGTTGGACCTTCCATAATTGGAACATTTTGACATTACCCAACATAATGGAGATGATCATGCCATATTGATGCGGAGTTTATTCTTTGGTAGCTCATATGTTCTATCATCATATGTGTAAATTAAATCCGAAACACTACTAACAAGAGCCCACGCGACAAAAGCATGTATAAATGTAAGTCTCGACGCCTACTATTAGTTGGTGTAGATTCTCGAACGACCTTCCAAACAATCTTTGAAGGCCGCCCAAATTGTACTTATATGCTATATGAGATTTCTTAGCCCTACTTTAATCGCTGTTAAGAGAATCGCCGCACAATCCTCCCTAGTCAATCTTGATACTTTCACACTACCCCTTCTCTACGTAGTCATAGTATCCCGACCTACTCATACCAAATGCTCTAGCTAAATCTTGTTCCGTAAAACTACCACGGACACCATTAACATTGTAATGCGCTAGAATCCATGCCCCTATCCTCGGGTAATAATTGAATGTGATTATCGATACTAATTTGGACAAATCGAGTAAACGAATATGTTGATATAATAATCGAGGAGATTCGAGGATTGATCGAGAGAATTTGGGTTTTGGAAGTTTGAAATTGAGAAATTGTGTTATCAATTCGCTTGGAACCCTATTATTAAACCGGGTACACGCTAATTAAACGTGTACACGCCTTATTTAAACGTGTACATGTTTATCGCAGTAATCCTATTTTTGTTTTAAACGCTACCACGCTTAAATAAGGCGGGTAACGCTTAGGGGAAAAAAATGACTGTAATGCAACTCGCTTGAAAGTGTTCTAAACGTACACGCTATATAAACGTGTACATGTTTATTGCAAAATTATTTTTGTTTTTAAACATCCCAACGCTTCAATTAGGGCGTAGTAATGCGTTTAGGGAAAAATGATCGTAATGCTACTCGCTTTCGAAAGTGGCTCTTAAACGAGGTACACGCCCAATTAAACGTGGCATACGCTTACTGGCTGCACTTAATTTTTGATTCTAATGTCCTAACGTTTCCAAATAAGCGTACACGCTTGTTACAAAAATATTAAAAATAAACAACTTTAACTTGATAGAATAAACTATAATTTTATTATTACAAATACGTGTACACGCTTTTTGTTACATAAACATTAAAGATAAACAACTTTAACTTCATATAATTATAACCTTTCATTTAAGTCTAATTCATCACCTCAAGAAATATACTGATCATCTTGATCGGCATCCACACCGCCCTCTTCCGCTAGGATGTCTTCTTCAACATCACTAAGGTCATCGAACATGTCTTCTTGATCATTTTTCTCATCATATGGATCAACGTCTTGCTTCCGTTGGTCGGCGGCCGTCCAATCCTTGATTGCTACACAAACTTCAATTGCCGAGCTTGTCAGCCTTGAACGTCTTTGAGTATATTGAAGCTTGGCCATGCTAAATGCCGCCCACTGCTATTGTGTATATTGTATAGCTAATACCTCCCCTTGCTATCTTGGATAAAATTGGAAATGTATTTCTGCCTTTCATAGACCACCATTTTAAAAGATCGAAGTGTTGTCTTTATCAGATTGACTGTGTCAAAACCGCTTTTCAAATACCGAAGTTAATTCATTAACCGATTCTGATGATTTGTGATGTGCAGAAATCCATGTTTGGGACTCCAACGCATTCTTACGCATTGTGTTGACTTCACTTTTTACTCCCCGTAAGTGAATTGACTAGGACGCAACTAAGCGACGGTGTAGCTTCTACTGGGAGACTAAGTTGACGCTAACCTTTAAACTTATTATACATCGATATAAATAAGTTTCACTCTTATCACAATATTTGTTAAGGCGATCATAATTTCAAGTACTTCATTATGTGGCTCTGTAAAGCTTTATAAAACTCCCCAACAAATTATCTCTTTAAACTCTGCTGTTGAATATGAGGATCCAAAATGGCACCCAATCACATACGGTACGAGGTAAAAGGATTTGAAAATACTTTAAAAACTCTTGTCTTCCATATTCGAACTACAATGTCCTTAACAACATATTCATTTCTCATGAGTATCCATATGCATTGGTAAGATTAACTACACATTCGAGCTAAATGAATGTTAGGACTATAATACCTTTTGAAAAAACTTTTGTATAATCTTAAACAAAGGCTAAAATCTAAGCACCATAAGCACATTTCCAATTTTCATATTTCAACGGAGTATAATAATATGGATCGTTAGAGCATACATGGAATAAAAATTTAGAAACTTCTTCTTTATAAACATATGCACGCATTTCAGGGAGATCATAAGTAGAACTCCATCTAGTATCGACATCCACATTAATTTTTAAAATTTTCGATCCATCTTCAACTATTTTTTTATATGCATGTTTTCTTACCGCTCCTCCCGTGATAATCAAATGAACAACCTTTCTAATAGGTTGAATAAATTCATCATAAACAACCTTAATTCCATCATTAGCAACTAATTGAAGTATATGACATAAACATCTAACATGAAAGAGTTCATTATAATCCAGTTTCATATTCCATTTTGCGTGTCAATAGCTACATTGTTGCCGATGCATTATCAAATGAAATAGAAGCAATTTTATTCAAACAATTATATTCCTTTGAGCACATTTAACAATACTTTCGAAATTTGTAATGTTGTTATGTTTAAGCACTGAGCGAAAATATATAATCTTCTTTGTAAAATCCAATCTATAATAATCCAACGATGTAACACACATTATATCAAAATCATCGAACACACCGATATCACTTGGCCAAACAAATCCTTCCAAGCAAAGTATTCATCATCTTACGGCAAGTTCTTTTTTTGATCTTTTAAAATATTTGAAGGCTATACTACTTATAGAACGGGGATAATAATAATGGGGTTACTACTTTGAATCCAATGAATAAAACGCCATCCATCACAAAATTAAAAGGCAATTACTACCAATTACAAATTTCATTGACTAAATTTTATAAAAAACTCATTAAAACTAAAAATTTCCAAAGGTTTGAGTATTAATTGTTGCTTCGGTGACACCCCGCCTCCCACCGGAACACTATCTCAGTTGGCTCGATGCTCATATTTAAGTGTCTACCAAACGACCGTACCACCTGCCCCCCCTCCCGCTTTCTGCATAATTCCATCTTACAATATGCACAAATTGCCTTTGTTTCCCACTCGACACAACAAAGTGGTTCCAAACCCATGAACTTTTTTCTCTCATTATTACTCGTGATTAACACTAGATCGAGAACGACCACGGTAGACTCCATAAGTACATCATCTTCAAATTACCAACAAGATTATTTTAATCGTAGCAATTAATCGTCGCTTAGGGGCCATTATAAATGTAAAACAACAAAATATAACAAATAACATCTTAAAGATGAGAATACCTAATCCGTGGAGCAAGCTTTCGAGATCGACTAGATTAAGCCGACGAATTGAAATATTGTTTGACTACGATCAAGAATACTTATGATTATAAAAGAAATTATTTAATTTCTATCAAGAATGCTTTGGTGAATATACAAGAATTGCTTTGATTGTGCTTTTAGATTGTTTAGGGCTCATGAAAACAAGCTCTCAGGGTCCTCCTCGATTTATGAGGCCAATAATGGTGGAACGCCAAGAATCCTCGGCAGAATAAACATTACCACGCTAGTATAAACGTGGTAACGCTTAGTGCTAACGATATAAACTAGTTTTTAAGAATAAACGCTACCACGCTTGGATCGGCGATAATGTTTATTCATAATACTGCGCTGCTGCTATCTTCACCAACGCTCGAAAATATACTGCTGATCGTTACAACACGCCTTCGATCCGGCGCGTAACGCTTATTCTTATTTCTTGTAATCTAGCCCAACGCGGTAACGCTCTTAAATTTGACGCTACCACGCTTAAAACCTCGGCATACTCAAGCCGTCGACACGGGCCCAAGATTAGTTTAATGGGTTCGGCCCTACTCCTAAGAAGGAACCTGGGATTGGAATCTGGCCGGGCCGGTTCGATTGGCTCTTATACCGAATCGGGCCGCCCGCCCCTTTGACACACGCCTAAGTCCAAGTGAATTGTCTCTAGCGACGTGGTCAAAGATCAGGGCTCCACTTTCTTCTATTTCCATGCAAGTCCACAGGCCACTAATTGGCGGCTGGATAATGGCCATTGGCTTTCAAGCGTATGTACATGCTTGACTTGGGCCTATTCCAATATGAATTTGGGCAATTTGTAGGTTGCACACTTGCACCCATTTAATTAACTCTTAACTCCTCTTTGCATAAATATTCTTCATTTTATTCACAAATGCCCTTCAATTAAAATTAGGTGAAAATAAGTATAATATATATTCAATTAATCTTATATATAATAAAAAAAAAAATTAAACTATAAAAATGCTATATATTTTAAACACTTATCGAGATCTATGGGACGACATGTCATCAAGAGTTAAAAAGCAAAGCAGTATCATGAGGCCAATTCGAAAAAGCTTTAATAACTTGTACTAAGAAAAAGGGCCTTTTGTCACGAAAGAGATTTCTTGACGCCCGCGATTTCGTGAATAAAGTGACTTTTGCCACGATGAAGTGGCGAGTTGTAAAAAACAGCCTTATTCATACAACTTTCTAGAGCGACAAAAAATATTCTTCATGGCAAAGTCTTTTATCAATGCAATTAAAAGGGGGCATAAACGACACATGCGGATAAATAGACTTTTACTTACTATTTGTAATGACGGACAAAAAGATTCGACTTATATATATTACATTCAATTTATTTTAATTGATATTTTTGTATTTTCATGGTCGGTATTATTATTTTAATATATATATATGATAAAAAGTTATAAAAAATAATATTATATAAATATTTCAAATATGAACACAAATTATATATCAAATTATTATTATCACTATTATTATAAGGAATAAAAAGATTCATGATCCAATTTTAAAATGAATTATTTCCACACTGTATGAATTATTATATGTTTCTAAACCATCTTCCCTTCCCTCAAATAACAAAACTACCGCCCACCAAACATCTCCAAACCCTCCCCTTAGAGCAAAAAGTTCCCTCCTAATTTTTCGAAGAACAATTATTTCTCCCATTGAAATAGTAAATAAAAAGTGATGAATTGACTATAGTAGCTACGTAGTAGTATTATTGCTTAATAATTGTTATCTAAATTATTTATAAACTAGATTAAATGTTTCAATTAAAATTAGTTACTATCATTTTAAATATTAATTTTAAATTATTTTATTTAATAATTATTATGATGCACAAATATTGATTGTGCCCAAATACTCATTTAAGTGTTGCACAAGCATTGTTTCTTGATTTTTTATTAATTAATAATACTTCATACTAGATACTGGATTAAATGTTACTCTCGTATTGATTAATAACTAAGGATCATATTAATTTTAAATATATGGTAAAGGGAGTAATTAGATATAATACACACGGATAGAAAAAAATCTACATAGGATTTGATATATATAAAAAGCCACCAATACACTCTGCCTGCGATCAATACATGTGCCCCAAGATGCTCTTTCACTGCATTTAAGACATGCGACATAATCCTCGATGCAAAGAGCATTCGCCACGCCTCCTCACATCTTCATCCTATAAATATCCCACAAAGAGTACCTGGGGCAAGCAAAAAAATTCCCGATTCCCTAAGATCATTTAATATATTTGTCTTTACACTCCACTTCATATTACCACTGATCGGCTCTGGAAATAATACAGCGATTAACGTTGCTTTTATACAGGATTTCCTTCATCATCAGGTAACATTTCAAAGCATCAAATGATCACAAAATATCTTCAATTTATCAACTTGTTCCATATTGCCCAAATCAGAAAGCAGGAAAAATAAGATAAGATCAACTACGCACCTACTATACCAAAATCTCCATTGAAATACAATCGAAACGACTATTTTACTCCTCGAAAGATAATTTCCCCTGTAACTACTCACACACTTTACAAATGGGGATAAAATAGTCATTTCACCTCCAAACACTTACTGTTTTGGTGTGTATAATAGCCTGTGATTTCTTCCCATCCCAAATCCTAGCATTTATTGCTCTGTAATTTGACCCCCCACTCATAGACTAAACCAAACAGATTTTGGCCCTAAATACAATCACTCTTCTATTAAGCAATAAGCTAACCTTCCAATCGGGCCAACCAAGCTCCTTGATATTAATCAACACAACCTTGAGCAATGGAACTCCTACTTTGGCCTAAACATTGATACGTGGAAAAACATATCATCTACACTATTCATCTAAACTAGAAAAAATACACCCTCAAGACCGCAGCATAAAGAACATTGATAAACCCAAAACACATCAAACAAAAACTCCAAAAAGAAAATAAGAACCATATCAAACATCCTGAAAAATATAAAATAAACATGAGCACCTCTAGCCTATCATCACAACTACTAGATTATATGGATAGAATTGGGTGGATAGGCACAAGATAGAGAAAGACTCGCCAGAACGCTTCTTGGGGTATTTGCAGATGCATAATTTTTCTCTAGGGGCAAAGTACAAAATTATGTCAACACACACTGGTTTTTAAGGGTCCAGTCAACATTGAAAGAAGCGGGAACATCTACTTGTTCACTTTCAACAATCAAGATGATAAAGACATTGTGGGGATCAACGACCCCTATAATGTAAATGGAGCTCTTCTTCTCTTAAGCAACTGGACACCAAATATGAGTCTACAAAATTTCACAATCACTCATGTAAATATCTGGATGCATTTGCTTGGGATCCCGTAGAATATTTTCATCATGAGAATATACTGAACCTAGCAAGAACAGCAGGGGAAATAATTGCAGCAGATTGGCACACAGATGAGACAAGAACCCTACAATATGCCATAATTAAGGTTAGGGTGGCACTAAATGCGCCCTTCATCTCAGGAAATTACCTCCAGACCCTGAGCAAAACCCAGTTTGGATCCCTTTTAGGTATGAAAGGGTGTTCAGAGCCTGTCATCACTGTGGGAGATAGGGCATTCACTGCGCCACTGTAGTTTTAGTGCACAAAGAGCTCTCAACAACCACCTAGACCAACTAGAAATAAAACACATTTGATAAAATCTGCCTTATTTGGTTGATCATGATGCATACCTCTTTAACCACATGTTGAGAGCATTTCCAAACACTCAAGAATACGGGAACATAACCATTTACATCCAGCCTAGTCTAGAACAAGCAAAATACATGGACTCCCAAGAAGATAACAGAAGGAAAGAAGAGACAAGTGGAGACGATAGTGATGATGATGATGATTTTGATGGAGGAGGAAACAATCTGGAGAATATACCAAATAACCAAGCCCTAACCAACCAGCCGCCTGGTCAAGAAGTAAATGAAACTATTTTAGGGTACATACTGAGAGGATATCCATACATGCAATATAGCAAGCAGTACAAGTGAATGAGGAAGCTAATAGGAGAAATACTACCCACATGCAGAATGGAAATGAAGAGGTAATCCAATTATTTCGACTTGAACAGGAGGCCATCAACCCACGTCAACTTCAAAGAGACTACTAGAGAATATCCAAAGAGACTACTAGACAGAAGAAAGGATACTAATGCATTTCGAGAGGGAAACTAGGAATGCAATGGAGCTTTCCCTAGATGAAAATGGACTACCAAATAACCTGCAAGGACCTTCGATGGAGAATGTTGTCACTGAGCGTTATTTTGAAGACCAGTCACTCTTGGTTAGAACTCAGCTTCATGGCTACTGTGCCAATTCTGGGGTAGAATGGACAAAGGAGTGACGAAGTACTCAACATGGCGGGTGCGATCAAGGGAATAGTTCACTTTTACAACTACGACCCTAACTCTGAATCAAGAAACAACACCTTCGAAGACGTCGCAGTTCAGGATTTGAAAATATCTGTCTCGGCATCGTCAAACTTTGGAACACCTTTGTTTTTGCAGAGCCTGTGGTATGCAAATCGGAAATCATCATTTCAATATTTGCAATTGTTATAGACAGTATGGGAAAAATGAAGTAAAATGGTGGAACAAAAAAGTCAAGGGTTTTGGAAAGAATCTCAAAGTTAATTGTTATAATCTATCTACTTAAACACCACCAAATTTCAACTCTAATTATTATCATCCTCTTTTATAACCCTTTGACCTAATTATAATAATATATATATTATTATATATATTAGCTCTTTGTCATTCGATTTGCCAAAAAGCAATGTTTCATCTTACTTGTTTTGTAAGCACTTGTGAGAAAACTTATTCTTTTGTTCTCCTCTCAATAAACACCTTTGTGAGTAAGCCTTGAGAAGCTCAAGACGCAGCCGGCCGGGGCTGTCTTCAGGACCAATCGGGTGGTACATTTGGATCGGGTTGTCCATAATTGGTCATCAAAGCGACCGAGCCAAACGACAACAATCCTTATCGATCCATAATCTCATCAAATGCTGGTATTAGAGCCTAGGTTGAGAGTTGCTCCGGGAGCTCTTCGCTCGTTGGAGCTTGAGCCGAGGAGCTGGGTCGGAGATTCAGATCGGCTGCCGAGCCCAGAGTCGCTCGAGGTCGCCGCGGACCGCTTTATCGACCAAGAGGGAGACCGAGCTTCAGACGACGAGGAGCTTCTCAGCAGGAGTCATTGCTCCTGTGATCTCGCGCCGGAGATTCGAGGAGATCAATGGATTTCGCTTGTCTAAGCGGAAGTCACCATAAATTTAAAGTTGACATAGTGTCGACTCTGGCTGACTTCCTTTGTGTTGACCAAATTTGACTTTGCTATTTTGGAGCTTAAAAAAAATATCCCCCTGCTGCGTGTGTGCGTCTAAACTTTTCCGTAAAGTTTTAATCGGTAAAAGAGGTTTCATCCCTTTTAAATTTCGCTTTTATTTATTGTTGTTGAAACTGATCCGTGTTCCGCCTTGCGCTATTTAAGCTAGTATATTTTGTTGAGTTTTATTCGCTGGTTTTTGTTGTTAAATTCAAGCTTTAAAATTCAAGTTACTTTTGTGTTTTTGGCGTTTATATTATTTTGCTAAATTATATTTGTTGAAATGGCACTCTCTCGCGAATCATTACGTGACTATTGATTCGAAAAGTCACTCTTAGCATGTGGAACAAAAAATCAAGTGTATTTTAATTCAAGAAAAATGCTTTAAACTTATCCTCGCTACCGTAATGTATGATAAAAAAGCTTGAAATGAATGAAAAATGCACGCAAGGACGCCTATTTGAACTTATCCGATCTTGTTGTTAGAAAAAGTTGGAATCACTTGAGTGTGCTAAAACTTTGGGATAAATCAATAGTCTCTATACCGAAACCTCATTGCTCAGTAAATGTTCTTATTTGGAGAAGTTCTTTAAGTTCATTGGATACTTCTAAGGATATAGAAGAAAATTTTATATTTTTACTAAACTTATTTCCTCGATATTAAGTTGGCAAAAGCGATAAGAATATAGATGATTATGCCCCATTGCTCTTTTAAAATGCTATACTCGATTCTTTTTAGTGATGTTAAATCGCTATTAAGTACTTGCAGGATGAGGTCGCCTTAGACATTGTTGTAAAATGGTCTTAAGAATAAAGAATTGATATGAAGTATTCTCCTCAAGGTGTTAGGGCAATCTTGGTGAGGTTTATGCCAGTGTATCTCGCATTGTATTTAATTCCCAAAAGAATGAACATAACGCATACAATAAATAAAAAAGAATACTTACACAAAAAAGGGTAGGATCTAAATCTAGGTCTAACGGAGAAAGTAAGTTTTAATTTTAAGAATTTTGGTCACTACATTAAGTGATCGCCTCCAAGTCTAATAACAATCAAAGAAATGAGCATGCTTATTTGGCTATCTCAAGCGAGGGTAATTTGGGTAATGTTTTAAGGACTAGTAATCTTTGTGATTATGCATTGTCGAACTCTCGTGATTTTCTCGATTCTTTACGCAAGTCTCGATTGCTAGTAGACTCGTCAGATTTTCTTATATGACTCCCTTTTAAAAAACAATTTTCAAACTATAAAAGTGTCAATAACATGGCTTTGTGTCATTGGCAAAATTCTAAAAATTGTAATGTCTTAGGAATAGGAGATGTATGCCTAGGTTCTCTCCTCTCGTTCTCAGGTTTACTTTGAAGAATGTTGTGTAATGCTCTGATTTGTGGTATAATTTGTTTTCATGTGCATCCCTAGAGGATGATGGTTTGGAGGGTAAATGGGGTAAGGGGGTTATGAAAATTCTGAAGGGGTCACTTGTTGTTTTTTCGGCTGAAAAAGAAAATAACTCCAGATGTTTGTCATGCCGAACTTACTTTATGCCTTTAAATGCAAGGATTAGAAATTTCGCATAAAGATGGTCACTTTGGTAGTGATAAATGTCCCCCATCCCTCTCTCTGCGGAATCATGCTATGGCTAGAAAGCAAACATAGCGAAGTTTTCCCATTTCCCTCGCATCTCTAATCAGACTAAGTGTACTGATGTGCTTGAGTATTTGCATGCTGATGTATGGGGACCCTCTAGTGTTACGACACATGGAGGGAACCAATATTTTCTTTCCATTATTGATGATTATTCTAGAAAAGTTTGGGTTTTACTGTTGAAACAGAAATCTGATGTTTTTGATAAGTTTAAAAACTGGAAAATGTTAATTGAAAATCAAACTGGGAAGAGAATTAAAGCCCTTAGGACTGATAATGGTCTTGAATTTTGCAATAAACAAATGAATGATTTGTGTGCTAATTGGGATATTAAGAGATGTGTCTGTTTCCTCATATACCCCAAATGTAACGGGAAGTCGGTAGTGGATGAATGTAACTTTGTTAGAGAAAGTGAGGGCCTCCTTTTTAGCCATGTCGATCTTTCTAAAAGTTCCGGGGACGCTGCCATTACCGCCGCTATTTGATTAACAGTCCCCTAGTGTTCCTTTTTGTGAGTGGGAAAGTTCCCTCGAACTGTTTACTGCAAAAACCGCTTGATTTAAGTAATTTAAGAAGTTCGTTGTGTTGGCTATGTGCATCAAAAAAAGGTTGACAAGTTGAACCTAGATATAAGAAATGTGTTTTCTTGAGATATCTTTGAAGGAATAAAATGTTATAGCTTTGGGATAGATCGACCGGATCAAAGTCAGATATGTAGAGATGTGCTTTTTAATGAAAATGAATTTCTGCTTGATCCTCCCACTTCACTCTATTAATGATGCTCCAAATAAGGTGGAGCAATTTCCGATAACACTAATCAATTCAACCTCCTTCAAAATGAAATTTCATAAATTAGTTCTTGTAAATCAAGACGAGATTATTTCTACCCAGGAAGAATACTGCTAGTCTTAAATTCCAGGTGAGAGTAATGTTGTTCCCGATGCTAATGTTTTGCCTCGCCGATTCTAATGCTTAATGACTATCAACTCACTAGGGATAGAAGTAAAAAGAACCATTAAAATGCCTCGGTAGATATATGTAGATAACAATTTGAATGATTGTAATTTGTCTCAAGCTTTTTGCTTTTTGATGTATTTTGAATCCCTTGAGTGTGATGAGCCTAAGACTTACAAAGAAGATTTAAGGTCGAAATATTCCAATGAATGGATTGATGCTATGAATAGTGAAATGGAATCCCTAAGAATTAACTGCATTGAAACTTGTTCCAAACCCCTAGCTGTTCGCATCAGAAGTGGTTGTTTAAGGTTACAAGAAACTAATAAGGTTAGATTTGGGCTAGGTTAGTAGCTAAGGGATTTACTCAAAAGGAGTGGAATAGATTATGGCCGAAATTGTTGTTTTGTAAAGTTAAGTTTACTACTGTTAGAATCATGCTTCCTTTAGTTGCTCATATTAATCTGGGAATTAAAATAAAATGGACGTTACTAATGCTTACATGGTGATCTTGACAAAAAATATTTATATGCATCAACCTGAGGGCTTTGTGGATCCTAAATTGCCACATCATATGCGTTAGTTAAAAAGGGCCTTGTATGATTTAAAACAATTCCCTAAGGAATGGAATATTAAATTTGACACCGTGACGCAAGATTTGAAGCTTCTAAAAGAAGCTCTTTTGATCATTGCCTCGTACTTTAAGAATATGACTCGGTGGCCTCTATTTCTTTTTACTTGTGGATGTGATATGTTGATTGTTAGTCCGTGTTTGAAGTCTATTGAGCATGTGCAAAATGTATTTGTGATAATTTTGATAATGAAGATTTAGTGATGCTAAGAAAATTCTAGCATGAACATTATTAGAGACATAAAAGAAATCTACTCTTGTTTTAAATCAAAGTGCATATGTTGAAAAGATTTTGAGTAAATTTTCTATGTCCGATGCTAAATCTGTGAATGTACCTCTGCTTCATTTTCAGTGGTTAAGTAAGGATAATTCCCCAAGATCGAAATCTAAATAATAAATGATATGAAGAATTTTGCTATTCTAATGCTATAGGATTCGTTATGTATCTCATGGTTACCACTAGGCCTCGATATTGCATATGCGGTTAGTTGCTTCGAGTATATATGTCTAATCCCGGTATGCCCTATCGAATGCTTTAAAGTGGTCAGTTAAGGTATTTGAAATCTACTGCTGGATGTTGGTTTGAGTTTCTCTAGATATCATGATGGCATTAAGTTAGTTGGCTATGTAGATTCCAATTATGCTAATGATAGAGACAATAGGAAATCTACTACTTCTTATGTATTTACTTTGTGTGGCTCTTGCATAAGTTGGAAGTCTCAACTTCAACCAATTGTTGCTTTATCTACTACTGAATCTGAGTATGTAGCTGCCACTGAAGCTTTTAAAGAAGCTATTTGGCTTAGGGCTTTATTGTCTGAAATTGGTTTTCTTGACAAGCATGTGGTTGTGTTTTCTGATAGTCAATCTGCTATTCAATTGTGTAAAAATCCTGTTTCCATGATAGGACTAAGCATAACATGTTCGATTTACCATATTCGTGATATCAAATGGAGTTGCAAGTATCGCTGAAGTTGGAGAAAATTCCTCGTGAATTTAATCCCACGGATATGGGTACGAATGCTCGCGAGTGGAGAAATTCATTTCGCGTTAAAGAATCCGAATTTGACATAGGTTGATCGACGGTCGAGTATCTTGAACTCGGCGAATTCTATGGTGTAGTTCGTCCCTGGGACTTGGTTGCGAGGTGATTTTTTGCCCCGGTCTTTGTGACAATAGTATACTTTGTGTATACGCTTTCATTACTTGTATTGTCTTTGTGATTTTACAAGTAATGGTTTGGCGATGATGAGGTCCTGTGATTCCCATGTTATGTCAAATGCGTTGCCTTGGTCCAAAGGTGGAGATTGTTATAATCTATTGGCCCAAACACCAATTAGCCCAACCCAATTGTTGTCACCCTCTTAATAACCCTTGACCTAACCCTAATATATTATTATATATATTAGCCTTTTGTCATCTTCCTTATTAAGCCAAAAAGAATAAAGTCTTCATCTTAGTTGTTTTGTACACTTGTGAGAAAACTTGTTCTTTTGTTCTCCTCTCAATAAAATACCTTTGTGAGTAAACCTTTGAGAGTTTGGAGACGCTTCGGGTTGGGTTATCCCTTAGACCAATTGGTGGTACATTTGACATCGGTTTGTCCGGAATCAATTAATCAGGCGATCTGAGCCAAACGACAACAATCTTATCGATCTATAATCATTACATTAATGAAAATAGGAACGACAATTCATTTCTTGTTTTTGACCCATGGAAGCCATGAAAGAATTGGCAAAAAAAAAATTGCGTACATGTTCGGTATATCGATACCTGGTGATAAATTGACAACAACTCTTGACATGTTGATGGATTTCATGGATTTACAAGAGAAATATTGAACAATGTGGCTATGTTTGAGACGAGTATGCGAAAAGCTCCAATGAACATCCAATCAAGAAATACCGAGTTGTTTTGGACTCAAGCCTCATGGCACTATTATTAGAACAATGGAACAAACGTGAAAAAGTATAATCTATCATGTATGTGACCAGCTTGTCAAAGACACAATTGTCAATGAATCTCGAGGATCGACTACAACTTAGAAGGTAAACTATTCAAAAAGTAAAAAATAAAATAACTGTAACCCATTTCAATGCAACATGCACCTATGTCCTGGGGGCAACCCCGCCTAAATAAGGATTCTACTTCATGATCGAATTATAGACAAGACTTCTGCGCGAATGCTCCCATTCTTTTATGCCTTATTCTACTCCACCTCATGTATGTCTGTGCCCCCCCGACCGCAATACACCTATCCTCCACTACACACTACTATCCCTTAGTACGTGTCAACTACATGAATAATACTATAAGCAAACTGTCAAGTAAGTGTTAACAAATGCCTGTATAATCTAAAGGAATAGAACACTGCATATCTCAAATTCTACACAATAAAAATAAACTCTCAAAGCTACTTGTTTCCAATAAATTACAATGCGTAAATCTCTTGTTTCCTCGCACTTCTACGCTTCATAATAAGCCTTTATATAGTGTAAAATAACCAAGCTATGGTAAAGATTACCATAAACGAAAATTTCCATCTTGTAAATATATTAAAATGTAATCGTCCTTTTCCTTCTTTATTTTAGATGTGTATATCTTTCCAAAATTTTGATCACCAAGTAATGCCTTTCCATTAACCAAATCATATCTACCGAGATCTCTTTTATAAATGGAAACAAAATCTTCTTCGAAAGATACACTACCGAGTTGTTACATACGCCATCCGTTAGAGACAGTAGTCATGACACGCCGAAATACTTGACCAATTTCTATGCACTAACAAATGTCCTGGGAAGATTAGTAGTTGGGAAGAGGAAATATCCAGAGCACATACTCACACACTCCAAACTTAGGAAAAGAAAGAGGCCAAACATGGAAGACCTCGGATGGCTCGAAAATCGCATTAAGAAGATAAGGTCTCGAAAGGCTTTTAGATCGTCGAACTTCGTAAACACAAACGATCGGGCCTGGGAATGGAGCACATATTGTAGATGGCAATGTGAAATGGGAGAACAAAGGATTGAACAAACCGGAAAGCAGAAAAAGCTGGAAAAACGTATACCCTCGAATCCATACAACGAATTAGAAGCGTACACAAGTCCAACAGATGCCTGTGCACACATGCCACTTTCGAATCTTCTATACTTAAGAATTGCTCATGGCTTATCGCTGGTTGTCTCTGCTTCTTTGATAAATAAAATTAAAGGGATTTTGGTGGTTGTTCCAAAATAACCCCAAATGACATCATGAAAATATATTTTACATGGAACTCCGTAGAGGCTCGGGGTCAAACCACTACAATCCAACTCTTAGGAATCTACTCGCACTTCATAAACCGCATGTGTTTTTAAGTGAAACCATGCTCTTACTTGATCGCTAATGCCTATTTAACTAGATTTAATTTTCAATCCTGCTTCGTGTTGATTTTTGTGGGGAGTAGCTGGGATTATCGTGAGCTCTCTCTTTCAAATATTAAATCTTGCCCCATCTCGTTGGAAATCAATAGTTATTGGTTTCCTTTATTATGTCCTCGCTATGCACGATTGTTGTAACAATTCATTTGCTAGTTTAGTGAATGTGATTACATAAACAGAACATTCGATCACAATAATTGTAATTACAAGTCGAAGTTCTCATGATACTATCTGGGGATTAGGCTGCATTGCTAGATCCCATGCATAAATCATTATAATAATAATAAATGGTTAATTATATTATTACAGGCCGCTATTATCCCCCAGTCTCAAGGTCACACACATACAAAGGATTTTGAAATTTATACTTCATGTATGAAATTAAATCAGATTTGCTAAATTGAGAGTTAATCAGAATCAATGAATATTTCAATTGGGAATTTTACATTGATAATGTAAAATATAAATTGGATGAACCTGAATTAATTAATTAGTCAATTGAATTAATTCGATAGTTAGTTGATCTTGTTAGTAACTTGTTAGTTACTATTAACAACTTGTTAGTGTTTGATTTTACTTAACGGTTTAATTAAATTAAACGAGTCGGCTCATTAACTATTCGGTTGGGCTTTAGGTTTAATAATAATAATATATTTAAACCTAATCATTATGCTAATCATTTGTAAATGATTGAAAAATACAAAGCCTCCACTTTTGAGCCGTGAGTTTGCAAAAATGAAACTTGAAAGTTTGATTTGGCTTTCTCCATCCAATTCAATCCACGTTCTAGCAGCCGCAAGTGTGGGATTCAACCTCTCCTGGTATGCAACCGACTAGAGGTACTACATTTGAAGTGCTCAAGATTGGAATTCAAAGGAGGCTTCGTGAAAGAATCATTGATAGGCTTTCGCTGGAATCTCTGTAAGTTTTTCCGTTTTTATTTAGTTCATAGTTTAAACACCTAATCAATCCTGTTTATATATTTTTGATTAATGTTTTATTCAAGTTATACATATATTTTCCAACATTGGCATCATGAGCCTAATTAGGTTATTTTTCTATGACTAAATATATTTAATTGAATATATATGAATATATGTTTAATTAAATTTTCATGTATATATATTTATTATTTTGAATGTATATATGATGATGTATGAATTTTATGCCATGTATATTTTATGAATTTGTTCATATATTCAAGTATATCAAAATTATATATTTTGGTGTTTTGATGTTTAGTATAATTGTTGGCTGTTTTTTAAGGGTTTATAATATTTTAATTGGTTAATTAAATATTAATTATAATTAGCTGGCTTAAACTTATCCATTTTCGAATCTAGTATTTTTCCAGAAATTTTATGTTACGTAGAAGCTCTCACGAAATTTTGGGATTTTTTAATTTTCTAAGTATTTTTATGAATTTTTGAAATTATAATATTTAATAATTATAAATTGTATAATTAATTTCTCTCAGAATATATTTTTCAGAAATTCCAATTAGATAATTTTAAGAATATTATGAAAAAGGTTTTCTCAGGACAAAATTAGATTTTTTGACGTGAGTTAAAGCCTTCAAAAAACGCTTTTTGAAAAGATTGAATTAAATCGTGAAAAAGTGAAATGACCATAAAAAATCGGACACGGAACTGCCGGATCAAGCTTCCGGCGATCCGCCACCAAATGGGGCGGTTCCGGTGGCCCCGAAATCCAGATTCTCCTCCTCTTCCTCAGGTGGAGGCAAATACAAGTGTCTAGGTGGCGGCGATCAAGTTATCCAATCGCCGTCATCTTCATGCTGCCAGAGTTTTTTTGGAAAAACCTAATCCGCTTTTAAACCATAGTTTTGTGATTTTTAAAATTATGGTAAATTCATTCTTTGGTTTTTATGAGTAAACATCATATACTAAATTATTATAATTATAATTATCAAATTTCGATGATTTTATTTTAATTAATGTCCTTTTAATTATTAACCTTTAGTTATTAATTTATTGAAAGGATAAACACAATAACAACAATCTAGTTATGAAATATATAATTAGTATAATTAGTTGCAAGTATTTATATTATTATATATGCATGAAATAATTATTTTCAGACATTATTTTAAAATATATCAATTATTTTTGATCATATTTTGCATGGATTTAATTGTGAGATCTCGATTTCACTTAATTCCAATCACATTTAATTGTATATTTTATGTGATTTAATTTGGATTTGTAAATCAAAATGGAAACTATATTTATATGATTGTCAATCATATTTAAATTTGAATTTGATTGAGAGTAATTATCTCAACCTCATAATTAGTAATTATTGCATATTAAGTCCATGTTTATTATGTATTAATAGCATACTTATTATATATTAAGTACATGTTTATTATAGATTAATTGCATATTTATTAGATTCACACTTAATAATATTAATAATGTTATTTGACTTTATGAGTCATTTATTCCATACTATTTAATATATTTATTAAATTCATGCTATGTGATTTATTTTTACATATATCAGAATGAATTTTAGTATGATATATTCATATGACCTGGGGCTTTTGTACTTTATTTAAATACGGCCCCGCCACGCTTATTCGTTGTAAACGACTAAATGAGTCGTATTTATTTCTTTTATTTATTATTCTTATTTTACCCACAAGTCATGTGGCTGCCTTAGTTGGGTTAGTAAATAAAATGTACCGTCAGAAAGTGCATTAAAGATGACGCTCACTCAGATTTACATTTGGAAAAACTTGAAATTTTCCAAAATTTGAAGAATACAAGAATGCAATTGTGAAGTGTTGTGCGATAGGGACTCCTCATGTTAGTATTACACTTTGTAAAGTATTTTAATAGTCCTGTTTTTATTTTAGAGTCATATCATATATCTCTCGAATGTGTATTATTTGTTTTATTTTCGTGATGTGCATATTACTTGAGTATGTGTTATATAACATGTTAAATAATATCAAATAATATTAATCTCACCATAAAATTTAAGCACTCGGGGATCAAATCAATTTTTAAAGCTGTCAAACTCATCACGATCTCCTCGGGCACATCGCGACGCAAGTGTGTACTAGTATCAGAACACCCGCCCCTGTGTCGGCCGAGGTTAATGTAACGACCCGCCCGAGTCGTACGCCTCGAGGTTGGAATCATCATCAACCCCAGATATCCGAGTCAATTACACGATGGTTGATACTAAAATCACCTTAATTACCAATAAAAACCGGATAGTTCGATAAAAAGTTGAAATAGTTCGAAAACTCAAAAAATGTCAGAATACGTAGCTTAACCATCGTGGGCACGCTTAACTCAAAAACGAAGGTGTAAAATTTCATCACATATCAAGTCTCAAAATATTCCGCCAATCCTAAGGTGGGAAAGGTAAGCTCGGGATAAATTTTAGTGGAAACGAATCACCCGGATAAATTAGTGGAAACGAATCACCCGGACGGTAACTTACCCACATCCGAATGAAGTACACAATAACGGATAAATATATATATATGTAAGTTAGCGATAAGATGGATAGATACATTTATATATATAATACGGAAATATACTAACTATCCAAGGCATCATAACAGAAATAACCATCATCAACAAATGCACACATTATAGAAAATTCAACTTACGTTAACTCACAGGTCATACTCCATATCACATAATCAAACGAGTAAACAACAAAATTTCACAACACTACGTTCATACTACAAACTACACAAAATAACTTACTTAAAATGAAACCACAACATCATATATAATAATTCATCCTTTTCCGTGCTCACCCTTCGAACAATCTAACAACAACATATCCTTTTCTCCCACAGCTCACCCTTCGAACACCCACATCGTTACATCCTTCTTTCCCAAGCAGGCCTACCCCTTCTAAATTAAATTCCACCTCATCCCCAAACATCCTCAAATCACACAATTCACAAATCACACATATAATACCAACCACACACAATAATCTCAATGTAGCATCCATAATACACACGATACAACAATTTCATGTGTGGACTATTCTCTCGCAAAAAATATACTCACAGATACGTCCATAACACAAATATACTCAAACTTGAATACACCCAAACATATACATACTCAAACATGAATACCACAAAAATAAATATACCATAATGCATCTAACACAACCACCTGCATAAGTCAACATTTCACAATTTCACTATTAAAGCCACAGATAAGTTTATAACGCAGATACACACAATCACTATATACTTCACTCAAACATAAATAAGGTAACAACCGAGCTATAATCCCCACCTCGCCAAGCACCACTAGCGCCTAAGCAAATAATCGATCTCACGCTGTTCCTATCATCAGCCTCCTCAACAAATATCCAAAAATATACTACTTACTGTAACCATTTCAAATCCCCTTTATCTTAATTTAAATTCGTACTTTTCAACCTATATTTTAGTTATAAATTGACAACTTACGTAAAGATTACTAATTATGTTTCAATAACAATTTCAATGACAAATCTCACTACCCGGACTAAATCCTAAAATCAGCCTATATCTTATTCAAATTTCTAACATTTCCAAATCAATTTCAATCAACCCAATTTCAACCTTTTTCCCAATTAATTAAACCATTACTATCGACCTCTAATCCCTAAGTCCGCTTACTACTCAAAATCTACTAAGATTAATTCCAACCTATTTTCTTCCAACACTTATAACTTATAATTGTATCCCAAAACAATCACAATAACGGTCCAATAACATATTTACACTATCAACCACATTTTAGAGAAAGTCAACCCACAATCACTCGAAAGTCAACTCAACTATAACAACACTTTCTACCCCAAATATCGATCATTATCAACTCCTATATTATAATTTGCCTGTGGATAATAATCTCCTGCTCAATAATATCTCAAACAACCCAAAGTCAACCCAAAATTCAAAAGTCAACGTCTTAAAACGTCCGAAATTTCATACATCAAAGACTCCATATTTCAAACTCAAGAATAACTACTTACAACCTGCTAATCACCGTGAGCAATAAAATTCAAAATACAAAAAAATAACTAAAAAGTCAACTCCGCGATCTCCCAAAATGTTCAACAAGATCGGATTTTTTACCTAAAACGACAGGGAAGCTCTCCCAAAAATTTGAAGTCAAAAGCTCGGCATTTTGAGGAGAAAATTGAAGCAAGGCGATTGAAATTTTTTTGAGACTTTTGTCTCGGCCGGAACATCGCGTAGAAAAAGGTTCCAGGATGGGCTCTGGGTTTGCTTTGGGCTTAATGGATAGTTAAGGAATTTGGTCAGCTCCACAGCCCAATCGGCGTAAAACCCGAACATTTTATTCGATCGATAATTTCTGCTTTAACTCTATTCGACACAACTAACTCCTAACATTAACATTAACGCATATAAAATATTGCTGGTTTCCAAATTTACGTAAATAAATGTAATAATCTCACATTTTAATTTATTAATTAACGAGTCATTACTCTAAGTATTATGTGAATTCCCTCGTTGAAGTTTGTACCAGGCTTAATTAAATGATAAAACCCCACCTGATTTTACTTAATTTCACGGCTTAATTCCTAGAAACCCTTATTATTCCATACACGTGTTTGATTTTTTATTAGGGCTCGCAGATCAATTTCTTTTAAATCAATTTCACCATTAAAATAATTAGTTTTATTAAATTTTATTTTGATAAATTTCGATCAGTTTCATAATCCTCTAAAATAATAATTTGTTCAAATTCCTACTGCAGTTTAAAAAATTACAAAAAATTTATAAAATAATAAGATAATAATTTTTCTAAAATCCTCTATAATATACAGTCCCAAGTAAATCATAAATTAATAATTCTAAATTAAAAAATAATTATTACTACTTAATGAAAAATATGATCATAATTTGTTTTCATGAGAAATTTTTTCACAAGCCACACTTGCAAGTCTTTTTGTGTGCATGCAGGGATGATCTTTTTGTACTTACACAATTCCTTAGGTAATTTTTTTTATAGTTGATTTTGCAACACCTTTTAGATGAGAAGTCATTGTATAATATATGATTGCATATTTTTTATAAAAATGATAGAGTAATATAAATATTGAATTGAATTAAACTTATAAAATATATGGGCAACTAACTCCATATTTATCGGTACGATATAAAATATTCATGGTGATTAATAACACTAAACTTATTATTATGAAAATAATTAATACTATTTCTTCTTATTGTCTTTTGTATTTATAACATTCTCTGATATTTTATGGATGCTTCTACATCTTTTCATCTATTCTAATAAATACATGCCTTTACGTTGTCAAACTTTAAATTAATAATTTGTTAATTTATCGATAAATTAATAACTTTCTACATTAATAAATTTCGTTTGTCCCGACGTTATTAATTTATAGAGTTTTTACTGTATACTCTGTCATGAAGATTTCGACTCTAAGACCACCTCCAATAGATAGTTTTTAGTTGAAAAAGTACATTTCCTTCCTCCAATAGCCACTTTTCTTCATCTATTTTTTTGGGCCAATTTTTTCAAAAGCTCCCATCTTTTCTGACAAAAGGGGGTGGGGTGTGGGACATGGCGAATTAATATGGGTTAAAATAGTCGTTTGATGAGGCAAATTGATCAAAAGCTCCCCATGCCGAGTGTCCATTTGCTATTAGACATTTTAGATTTTTTTATCTGTTCTTTAATAAAATTATGTCTTATTTTTTATTATTACATAAATATATAAATAAATTATTTAATTTAATTGTTAATAAATTATAATAATAAAATTTTATTACCACATGCATCGATTAATCGATTATTATTATAATGAAATGTAAAAAGTAGATAAAATGAACAGACATGATATACATGAATGATTTGTACTTAAATAAAATAAATATCATTTAAAACTAATACAGAAGACAATTTATTTTGAAAACTATTGAAGATAGTCTAATCATTTCTGTGGTTTCAAGAGATGGATGCAAAGGTTTCAATAATGTTGATCAACTCATGATGGATGTTCTATAAAATATGAATGAAAGCAAGACATATCTTTTGTTTGCTTTATTCCATTAAGATCGATCTCAAAGGTGAATGCAAGTAAGAATCATAACACTAGTAATTAAAACTTCAAGCCAACGTTAGCTTGGTTTCAGTATTTCAATAGTGATCATCAATTCATCATGATATTTGTTATACGTACTCGAAGTTGCTAGTTTTGTTATAATATAGAATATGAATTCTAAAATGCTTAATTGTGTAAAGTACTGAAAATAAAGACACATATATTTTATGCAGATCCCTAATGTTACAGGGACTAATCCATCAAACAACGCCACAAACAGATTTCACTATACCTACTCAAAATCAGTAGCGATACTCACCTAATACAAGTCCCAAACACCATCAGATTTCAAAAATCTTCACGACATCGGGATTCTGTATTGGGCTTGGGAGCAACTGACGCAAGCCCCGAAAATGCACTATTCAAGGCACACGGTTTTTTCAACAATAGTTATTATTTCTAATAGAATATTAGACTTCAAAATTATTCTTCCTACTCTTGTTCATTCTTTTACCCTGACGTTAATAATCGAAATCATAGTATTTTGATCTATAATTATGCTTGTTCGCATAATTTCAGAATAATTCATTTACTAGTTTTAGTTAAATTGATTACCAAACTAAGTGGTTCAATGAATAGTAATTGTAATTACTAAATTTAAACTCACTCTATAATATCGATGTCATATTTATCAAGTGATCCCATGCATAACGATATAATAATCATAATGTCAATTATATTACTATACAACTAATATTATCTCGAGCCATATTCCATGTAATGGAATTAAATCGTTGAGCCGATATTCAATTATATTACTATACAAATTTATCGCTGAGCCATATTCCATGTATGGAATTAAATCGTGATTGTTAAATTGGGACTTGATTAAAATCAACGATACTCAATCGAGTTTTACGTTGATAATGTAAACGCAATTGACAAAAACCGAATCAATTAAATTTACTAGTTCAATTGGACGGTTTAACGAGGGAAGCTCATTAGTAATTTGTTAAGTTATTTACCTCGCTTAGTAATAAGTTAGTTAATCGCTTAACGAGTAAGCTTATTTATCAAACGAAATGCTTATTCTATGTAAAATGTTAAGTGGACTATATAAGGAAAGCAGATGAATGAATGCTCATTGTATTTGTTCGTATTTATTATGAATTAGTTATGTAATTTTTCCAACGGTGGTATCATAAGCATGTTTTAGTTGTATAATTTTGATTATATTTTATATATAATTTGTTATATAAACACATTTTATATTATTTTTCATATTATAATTTTTTGACCATGAATATATGTTATGAAAAATTGATCCATGAATAAATATGTATTTTATACAATTATTCAAGTTCATCATATTGTTAATTTTGATGATTTGAATTTAGATTTGTGTTTCATGAATTGAAAGAGTTTTTAAAAACATTTTTGGATTAAAAATCTAAATGCTTTTATTGATTTGAAGCTTTTTAAAATATTTGAACAATTCCACCAATTTTCTTCTTCTACATTCTGTAGGGACGAGAACTATTCCAAAAAATTCACAATTTTTGATAGTTTAAGTGTCTCAAAATAATTTATTCATTTATTATAATCATGGTAAATAATTTCTATTTAATTATTTCAAATGATTATTGTAATAATTGTTTATTTTTATATATGAAATAGTTATCTATATGATTGTCAATCATTTTAAAATTTGAATTTAATTGAGAGTGATTGTCTCAACCTCATAATTAGTGTTTCTTACATTTTATTATGTATTGATTGCATGTTTAATGCGTATTAAGTGCATGTTTATTATGTACTGATGACATATTTATCTTCATACTTAATTGCATTAAAAGTGCTTAATGACTTTCATGAAACATGCCTCCACAACGTTTAATATATTTATTAAATGCATAGTTTATGTGTCATTTATTATATATTGTAAATGGAATGGAAGGGGATATACTAATATGAACTAGTTGTTTTTTTTTCTTGAAATACGGTATGTGAACCGCTTATTCATAGGCCAATTTAATTTTGCCGAAGTCAAGCTTATTTATTTTATTTATTTTATTTTACCCACAAGCTCAAGCAAGGCTATATTAGTCAAGTTAGTAAATAAATGTACAAATCGAGGCATCAAGATGCCACTGTGTCACTGAAGTTTCCAAAAGTCAAGAATAAAATATTACACTTGAAAGTGTCAGAATCGTTTATTATTATTTTAGGATCATGTCATATATCCCTTAAATGTGTATTATTTATTTATTTTTCATGATGTGCATTACTTGAGTATGTACTATATAACATGTTAAAAAATTAATCAAATAATATGTTCTCACCATAAAATTTAAGCACTCGTATCAAACCAATTTTAAAGTTGTGAAACTTATCACCATCACCGCACCATTACGATGGCGGTGTATACCGCTATCGCACAAGTATGACAACGGATCACGTCAAGTGATTTCCACTAACGTTGTAGGCTTTCTCGATGATCATTCCAAGTTATAAGTTGGTTTAATCGTTGCTTAACCGGTGATTTCCACTAACGCATGGCTCGTGATACATCTGCTAGGTAGCATAATGTAGGTATTCTAGTAACACAAGAGTTATGTCGTGTTTACATAATTGGTTAGTTAACCTACTACTATACTGACTTTTCAAATGTGTTGCGCATTTTGGCGCTTGAAATTTCAATATGGGTAGGTCTTGCATACTAATACATTTTGTGAGATTTTGAGTATCAGTATTACTTTTACAATTTATTTTGTGTGTTCGACATGACAGACATTAAACTATTGTCATTTACATATTTATTCTTGTAGAATTGAAATGATCGCACCTAACCCACCTAAACTCGCCTCTGCCGCACTTGAGAAGTGAAAGCTCAACAATTCGAACTTTGATGACCTGGCCTTGAAACTTTTTGACGATTGTTCCTGCTGTGAGAGAAATTTAATATGTGTTGAACTCTCTATAACCCATTTAAAACCCAATGTAATTCATTCGCCTGTGTCGACGCCTGAGTAAGGCGTCATCAACAACCTGCATACCGTAGTCACCGATCGATGGATGACAAATATAAAAGACTTCATTTGACATTAATAATAATAAAAATACACTTTGTCCATCGTGTGGTGAACTAACAACATATACACAAAACAACGAACAAATACAATACAAATCCACCTTAACGATACAACTCAAAGATACGCAGTTAAATCCAAAATACAACATGTGGAAAGTACGGAAACTGTGCCCCTCAATGAAATACAACAATGTGTCTAACAATATACAAGTCGACAACACCGTGGAAATGATCACGAGGAATTCTATGCCACCACCATCTATTTATTTCAATCCGCCGCCTATCAACGGAAATTCTCGACAACCCCAATGATCAACCCTTAACCTAGGCATAAACGCCCATAGAGAATGTGGAGTCAACTATTGTCGAGCTGGCAACAATACTGCATCGATCCCATCACATATATTCATACTTATATATAACATATGCTTTTCTATACATTAACCACAATAAATAAATCTGCTCACAAATTACATGTGAAGTTCTCTCATACGATATCACATAACACTTTATAACCTGCTACTGCATATTCATTTAAGGAAAAATTTCAAAGACACATATGTCATCAAATGAGAGGAATCCACCTCCTAAATAATACACATATATGAATCCACCTCTAAATAATACACACATTTAAGTAATCCACCTCCAAATAATACACATATGATAATCCACCTCCACATAATCAGATGAGGCCTCCACCTCCATCCTCCCGACCGAGGCTACACCCCTCAATGTGCATATCACACCAAACCTCCTAATCCACGGGCTACCCACACAATATGCACACCACAAACCTCCCGGTCGGGGTCACCACTGCTCCGCAAATAACAAACAAAGCAATCAAAGCACATCTCGCACAATATCCACACACAAAGACAATGTACCACACACAACACACAAACACACACAATCTCACATAACATGAATCATATTCACAACTATCTCATAATACAAATCATAATCTCACTATCTCATAATATATCTCTTTATAATCTCAATTATTTCATCATATGAATCATAAATCGAATTCACATCACATTAATATCAATCATAATCTCAATTATTTCAATATGAATAATAATCACACAATACACATATCGTATTAGTTTCAAGACAACACATGCAAAATATATAACATAATATATACGATAGGTCCCCATCGTGGGAGATTTCACTACCCGAGCCCAAAAGTAAGTACCCATAAATATAAAGTACCAGGCTGTGATCCGGCTCAACTCCTATTCAAAGAAATTAGACATTATAATACATTCCATAGAATAACCTCTCTTAACATCTATATAAACCCCGAGTGTTATACCACGTCTCACGATTCAAATTTACAACTCTTAGCAATCATCCTATTCCCAAGATTGATATACACTTCTAACATTCCAACGTAACTATATTCCAATCGCCAACTTCGTAAAATCTCAATATTCGTCATCACCTTACTACCCCAACAATAACATCCTAAGCGCATTCTAATCAACCCAGTAATCAATTGATAACTAATTAATCCATTTAAACACACAACCTCCAATTCAAACACTAAATGCTATAATTAACTTTCTCCAAACTTTCAATCCAATCTCTATCTATGTATTATCCAAACCAATAATTCCAATTCCAAAATATTAAAGTCTTAACCTCATATTACAATTTACGCTAATTTAAGAAAAGTCAACAAAAGTCAACCCCTCAACTTACCCACTTTCTCGACCCCAATAATCACTCAAAATCACTTCTAACTCTAAACTAAACTTAGATAACATTTATATACCATAATAAAAGTCAAGATCTAAAAGTCAACACAAAAGTCAAACTATATGTAAAGTCAACTCAAGCTTAAAACGCATTTAGATTCAAGATTAAAACTCATACCTTGATAACTCCAAGATGGGAAACAAGATTTGATTGTGGAATTCAACAAATTTTACCAAGAAAATGGAAGAAAATCAATTGTCTGCATTTCAGCGGGGATCTGCCATTCCCTGGCGGTTAAGAAAGAAAGAAGCTTGTGATAAGCCTTTATGATAAGTACTTAAAGGGAGTAGGTGGGAAGTTGGGGCCCTTAAGTGGAGTTTGGTCTGCTTGGTTCTCTAAATTTCGGCTTCTATACTCGGTTTAAATCTAATTTGAACACGCAGTCAAATTAAATTTCTATTCTCAAAATATATTATCGCCCAACCCATATTATCATTATTCCATTAAATTTTTAACTTTAACCGCAAAACACTCAACCGGGCAACTAAAATCACATTAAGGAAATTGCTTATACGGAACGGAGCATTTATATTACTACTTATCTCATACTCATCTCGATATATCCTATTATTCCAAAATTATTTATACTATCTCCGGTCCCACCCCACAAACCGAAATATACCACCAACTGACCGATTTGTTGAATTTCACTACTCAACATCGAATTTTTCACTTCACCCCCAAATACACCACCGAGAAACTTATATATACTATCAACATAATATCAAAGTAGAACGCAGTTATTACAGCCTACTCCTCCTTATGTACCCCGGCCCCTCAAAATTTACTCAAAACCCGGTCTGTCTTATCATCTCAATTCACCTTTCAATACGCTCTTATTACCGAATATCATGACATCTTGTCACCCAATCATATTCTCCTAACATAGTCATTGCTTCGTAGATCGCTGTACCACCAGAATTACATTCCGCAACGCATTCCTCGAATATTACTTACCGCAAATCGGATATTACACAATCTAATCATACCATAATCACGCCTCGTCACACAGCCCAACTAATATATACATCCTCTCATATCTCATATTTTCAAAACCATCAACTCATATTTTAGCATGTTAACAATGTTTATAAATCAACCATCAATAATACCCACTCAAAATCAATATCCATATCATCGATATCAAATTTATCCACTCATAATTCAGGTCATCATATCACCTCGTTATCAATTACTCCATTCATTAATGTGAAAGTAAATTCTTATCGAACCCCACTCATCAAATTGTTTATTACTGGACATTCGCATCCCTATACGCAAATACACCCAAGGTTTCAAAGATACAACTATCATATAATACATCACCGATAACCCCACCATTTCGTATCAAGCCCTACATTTATACCTCTTAAACACCACTTCACAGTGTGGGCTATATCCACCTTAACAAACCTACACATATAATCTAGCCAGTATGTGTATATTGCATCACACGCCATTCATCAATACATTACCACCATACACTCTACATAATGCTCATTTACCATTCTCATACCATCATGATTTCATCGTTTGTGATAGGTCAACACATCGTACCTTCCTTGCACCTCGCTATTTCATTTATATCAAGACCATGTCACGCCATAACATCTTAAGCATAAAGCATCATTATCTCAATTTCACCATACATATATACCCTAGGCTCACCGTTAACATCATATATTTCTAAATTTTACTATGATTTATCAACATCCGATTTCCCACATGATAATTCCAACAATACGCATATATATATATATATATATATATATATATATATATATATATATATATATATATCATCCGTGCTACGACGCCAACCGATCATTCACACAACCCGCCGATAACCCCTCTATCATGTCAACTTATTACTAGCTCCAATAGCTTTCAATATCCCCTTTTTCGCATAATCTCACCCCGTGTCTCGCTTCCAATCAAATTGAAATTTCAATCTACTATACCTCCTCCTATCACACTTCATTCTGCCATACCTCAGCTAGTATTGTTAACCTCGCTCTACCTAATAATTAGGACATACCGACTTCCTACATTCCATTGTAGCCTTTTCTCCGTATGGTACTTTATGAATCCTCATTCACGTCTCCACTTAGCTTTCATATTATAGTATTCACCCAATGCCATTCCTTCATTAATTTAACATATTAGAAACTTATTCTCAATTGTAGTCATATCAAGTTCCATTCTTCCCTCAGAGTTCTTCATCACTTATTAGAGTCATTTTTCCTTTCCTCTCGCCTCATTTAACAATATTTGAATTCAACATCTCCTCAATAGCTTCCGATGGTGCCATCCTAACACTGGCTTGAAACTTAGTATTACCGTGAGCAACCTTTCTTACTTTAAATTATCTCAAGTAACTCGCCCTTACACTTCAATACGCTCTTATATCCTCATACAATAGTCACTACTTTCTCCGAGCAAGTGCCTTTATACCTAATCAACACATAACATTCCCCACCTATTTGTCCTGAATTCATGAATTTCACCGTTGTATTCTAATTGACATCCGACTGCTTATCATTAACACCCACAAACGATGTTTAACATCTGACTTACCCCTCACGACTCATTACAAAACTACGTAATCTTATAATCGCTCCACATAAACTCAGACCACACTTCACATAATGATTCTAATCTTACAGAGAAAACTTGTAGATCTAAATTACAACAATTCAATTATTATCCTTACAAGCATTTCTCCAAATCCATCATCCAATCACGAGTATAAATTTTTTTTTCAAGATTCCTCTAGAGTTAAGTGGTCAACGACTTCTCTCTTCCTCTCATGATACCAATTATTCTCAAGTCACGATACACCTCAAAACTACCAAGTCTCACAGTATACACCCATGATTTAGCTCATTCTCATAATTATGTTCTCAATTAAGCAACACATATTCTACCACACTAATACTCCCTTTAAGTCCCTTGTGTGGATTTGTCAACCTTCATCTACACTAGTAGTCCATTAATTCAAATCCTTAGAACTAACATTAGCGATCACCACTAGTCTCCCATTATATTATCCCTTTAAACAAAAATTTCCATTTATAACCCGATACACAACCATCATATTTCTCTCTTATAATTTGAGATCCCAAGATTCATTGATATTCCTCCAAGTACACTCCTACCACTTCTCTCTTATCGTTAGTCCAACCTCCTCCTCAGCGAGCCGTATTTCAAATCTTATAATTTACGAGAACTCCGCTTATAACCTCAACTCATCTCTTGAAAAATTTATCCTCAACCTTTTGAATTGAACAACACCACCGCTTATCACTGCCTTGGAAACAAAGAGGTCATTCAAACATTTTACTTCCCCTTATCACTCAATGTCGTAGTCCTCTTATTCCCGATTTAAGAACCAAAATCGCATATCTTATCTATTTAACCTTTAACCTTCTTAACCATCTATTCAATGCCTTAACCATAATTTACAGATTCAATTCTTATAACTCCACCAAACTCATCTAACCAAAAAAATTCAAATTTTCCCCAAATCAACATTCTTCGTTATATATATAATTACATACAATATACTCAAGTCTTCAAGCAAATCATCATTCTTTTGCTACGTTTTTCCTTGAATACTGAATAACCAAATTGCACCATTAATTAAATCTTGATGTCTAAATCCATATTACCAAATTTATATCTTAATTTCATACTTTCTCCTTTCAATTCATACCTGTTACAACTCCACGTATCCTACACTAGCATAACATATACTCCACATATCATGCCTTCCCATGGTTCTATTCCGTGCTTCACGCTTCATCATAATGCGATTATACACAACTTCATTATACATTAACAACCACTAAAAATCTCGTTTCAACCTAATCTCAATCATGTTGTGAATTCCCAAAATTCCCCTATTTACTTCACGCCTTTAAATAATATATCACCATTCGCTTAAGATCTTTATTTCATAAAATTATTCATCACTATATATCCAGCCTCAAAGTTTTATTAACAAAGTACTACTAAACATCGTTTTCTCCCGCAGCTCCAAATTTTTTTCACTTTATTCTCCTTCAAACAACACTTCACAACTTAAGCAACTCGTAATCTCATAATGACAATCAACTAAAATATTCATTTTTATCCCAATCTACTCACATTAAATCCAACTTTATATTCTATAGAGTACCTAAGATACTTAATTCCACCAATACCAATTTTTTCCAATATTTCAGATGTACAATCATATTCCAACACATCTAGATGATCGATAACCTCGCACAACCACCCAATCATAACAACAGTTTTACGGCAAAAATTTCCCATTTCAGCTTATCCTCAATTCCCTTAGTATCCATCGAAATAGAATTTCCCATATCAACCTATTACGACACTTACATATTCTCTTCTTACCTCTCTGTCTACCCCCACACGGACAACAAGATTCATTAACTCACTTATCTTCACGAGTGGGCCCATCCTCGATACGCCAACTAAATTAATCCTCTCTACCCTAACACTTGGGTCCAACTATCATAATATCACCAACACTCTTCCAATTATTTTAGGCGCACCGATTTAATCTCACGTACTATGATCAACAATCTTATATTACAATCATCGACACTTAATACTCTTAGATTTACATAAATACCTCAACCACTCAACAACTCCAACTCCGACATTATAGATTTCTTTTCCAACATCTTTTGATATCTCCCTTCTCCCCAACAAAATTCCAACCACCCATCCATATCTTAATGTCTCGTTTCCAAACTTTCTTGCCATGAGTTCACATCCTCTATAACTACTCCAAGTATCCAAAGTGAAAATAAAATCTACCCAACTTCAATGGGAACCGCTATCCGATAAACATCATCAAGCGGTATTCATCAAATTTACTAACCGCCACTTCTTTATTACCCACAACAGCGAATGCGATTCATCTCAACCTTCCTCTAAGGGTACTCACACGTAGTTCGACGAAAATCTTCCAGGTGGCATCCTCAATACCAATTAACAATTCTAAAGAAGAAAAAATTTAGAATCCACAAGAACACTCAGATATCGACAACCACTCGACCATCCTAGGCATATAACCACGTGACACCACGTAAAACCGAAACCTAAGCCTCGATATCGTGCCTGTAACGATTCCGCCCCTGTGTCGGCCGCCCGAGGTTAAGGTCATCAACAACCTGCATACCAGAGTCACCGATCTGATGGATGATAACATAAAAGACTTCATTTGACATTAATAATAATAAAATACACTTTTGTCCATCAGCAAGTAACTAACATATACAATAAACAACTAACAACATAATACAAATCCACCTTAATGATACAACTCAAAGATACGCAAGAAACTAAAATACGATAGGAAAAGTATGGCAACCAGTCTCCTCAATGAAATACACATGTCTAACAATATACAAGCTTCCACAACAAAGCAATACGTAACTGAACGAAGCATACTGAT